>PVIC010027865.1:0-23582 GCA_004025085.1 Thryonomys swinderianus
CTTGCGAGGCAGGCGCTGGAACCACTGAGCTAATCCTCTGGCCCAGGAAGTGGATTTTGCAAGTCCATTTAAAAATGTAGTTTTACAGCTATTCTACGGTTCACGAAACAGAATATCACGAACACCACTTATTCAGTGAATACTTAGCGATCGTCTCTCTCTAGGCCTGGCACCCGGAGTACTGACTGCAACATCAAAAGGGCTCTCAGAGGTCTCCGACTGAACTCCTTTACCCTGTGGATGAAGGCGGGAAAGGGAAACTGAGCTCCCGAAGCCGCACGGGTGGCTGAACCGCTCGTCTTCTTAAACAGCAGGCGAAGACCTCCGAAGAGGGAACCACCGAGCCGGACACAGGCGGCGGGGGCAGAGCCGCCCAGGACGTAACCCCACCCACAGCTCAGAAAAGATGACCGGCTCCTCAGGGTTAGGTCTCAACGGAGGAGAAACCGGAGGTTGCTTTCTATGTGAATCCACAGCTCACCGCAACGCACAGCGGCGGGAACTCTCTAGGCCAGAGCAGCTAGGGGGTTAGTAAAGAATAATTCTTTTTTTTTTTTTGAGACAGGGTCTCGCTTTGTAGTTCAGGCTGGCCCTCAGCTCGCTATGTAGCCCAGGCGAGCCTCAAACTCAGCAATCCTCCTGCCTCTGCCTCCCGAGTGCTGGGATTTACAGGCGTGAGCCACCACGCCTGGCACTGTGGTATGTGGTACTGATTGCTGGTGGGCGTGAGTCACCACGGCTGGTATTGTTGTATGTGGTTCCTGGGGATCGAACCACAGACCTTGCGCTTGCCAGGCAGGCGCCGGAAACACTGAGCTGAATCTCCAGCCTGAGAATAATTCTTACAATAAAAGAAATGAAGGAAAAAGTTGGAGAGTAAGAGGAAGGGGGTGTAAAACCTACCACTGCCCCCATCTGTTCTGCCTCCAGAGAGGCGACCTCCCTGTCTCCCGGCAGAAGCCCTCTCCGTCTCCTTTCACTGATGCGTCAGAAGGAACCTATTCAAACTGATCGAACCCTGAACAACTTAAAAACTGTCTTTAGGGGGCTTGTGGAGAAATGTCTGGAAGGTCTTTTACCAACTTTGAGCTCTCTTGTTAAATACTGGCAAAGAGAATCTGAGAACCTTTCTTTTATGGCCAATTATTCAAAATATCTTAGAGACTTCTTTCTGGCCAAACCGCCCCCCTTTGCTTTCCTTTGTGTGGCTGAGTCCTGTGTCCAAGACAACAAGAACTTCAACTTTTGGGGGATAAAATTATATTTTTAAAAGAAAAGAAACCTAATTAGAAAATTTAGGTTCCATTTTAAGGCCAAGGCTCCAACAAAGGTTACATATTAATTGAGGCAGTAAAAATTCAATTATCTTGAACCCTCATCCGTTTCGTTCTTTCATGCAGTGGGCCTCTCTTTCTAACCATTTGCTGCCTGATTTAGTTTGTCACCAAAAAACAGCAGTTGAAATAACCAAGTATCCAACCTGCTCTCATGGTATAATTTGCGGCAAGATAATTTAGCGTTGGGTGTTATAATTAAAGAGGCCCTCAGAGATACCTGGGAGCACTGGAGTTCTGGTGTCCTCCTAGGGTGATACCCTTAAAAAGTCAGAGGCATAAGAAGCAAACAAATCCAGATGTGATGGTACACACGGTAATCAGCCCTGGGGAGGCTGAAGCAGGAGGATTGCCCCAAGCTTGAGACCACTATAGGCTACATTGTGAATTCAAAACCAGAATGGTCTACATAGCTGGAATATATCTCAAAAACACTAAAATGAAACAAAATAGCAAGCAGAAATGTAGGGCATTAACCTGAGCACTGAGAATACAGAAAGTCACCTTACAAATTCCCACTTCTGACATGGCTTGGTACTTCTCTGATTTGCCAGTGGCATCTGCCCTAAAACTCATCATCCCAAAACACAGGCTGTTAAAGCTATAAGAAGACTTAGAGAGTATCTAGGCCACTTTTCATATTTTGTAGACCAAAAGACTGAGATCCAGAGAAAGGAACCCAAATCAAAGAACTCACAGGTTGTTGAAGGTCCAGGACATTTGCCCACCTCACCAATTCCATATCCTATGAACTGCAATTTCACCTCACCCAAAAGTTTACCCAAATATCCCCTCCTTTCATACCACAGTGAAGTCTTCTGGAGCAGACAGAGTACTAGCATAAAACTTTCAAGCGAGAGTCACTGCCAGACCCAGAACCAAAGTCTGACCCGCTGCCGTGGAATTACATGCTCGCCCATCTGGTGTCGAAAAACAACAGATCGAGATGCCAGCCCATCTCGATCAACTCTTAGTTTGTGCATTCAATACCATGATTTTTCTTAGTGTCCAATAAAAAAAAAGTGTTGTTTGGAGATTACTAAACACAAGCATTCAACCTTGAAAAAGACCCCTAATTCCAGCACTGCACCCTCCCCACTGCAGAGAGACGGTGACCCAGAAATTCCCTTGTGGACCTAACATCAGTTTTTGCTGTGGCCGGAAGTCCGAGCCTATGGACTCCCCTATTCCACAATGACCGTTCGGTACAGTAAAGAAGGAACAGTAGCCAGTGGTTCCCCAAATGAAATCAGTGCAGAAGCCCATCGAGCCCATCGAGGCTGAGAAGTGTGTCGTCAGGATGGCTGTGAGGGGCTTCATCCGGAGGGCTCGTCAGAGGCCTGAGGCGACTCACAAAAGCAGGAAGAGTCTGTCACTGCGCAGTTCTAACTACAACCGCAGCGTCTGGGTGGGTTAGAGTTTCTCAATATATTACAAGCTTAGAAACAGAGAAAATGCAACTAATAGGAAGGGTAAACAAAAATCGAACGGTAGCTTTCCCAAAGGACATTCTACCGCCTGTCACCAGTGAAAATACCACAGGTAGCAACAACTTGAATACCAAATCCTTACGGGACCCCATTAGAGTTATGCAGCCCTGATAATCTGGAAAACTGTAACATAATACAAATTATTATATTTTTTTCAAGAAGTCTGCCTAATATGCTCCATGCAAATCTGGTTGTTACGGATAGGTTTGATCAGTAAACTAGTCCTTTCCACGTTCTGCAGATAGCAGGAAAGAGACACAACTTCAGATATAACCATTTTGGGTAAGGAAATTTCCAAATCCAGGAGCATGAAAAAACAATGAACATAGTGCCGGGTGTGGTGGCTCACGCCTGTAATCCCAGCACTCGGGAGGCCGAGACAGGAGGATTGCTGAGTTCGAAGCTTGCCTGGGCTACATAGTGAGCTCAGAGCCAGCCCGAACTACAAAGCGAGACCCTGTCTCAAATAAAAAAACAAAAACAAAAACAACAAACAACAACAACAACAAAACCCCACCAAAAACTGGTAGGGGTGGGATTATGTCTGACCAAACAACTACTTTATACCAGTTACATACATAGACCCAGAAACTGGATAAAATGTGGTTACAAGATTCATGTTATGAATTACCACTGAGGATGAGTGACATTCTTTAATCCTTATATTATCTAGCCAATAATCTTTGATTCAGCACCTTGTGATGCAAACAAGGGCTTTTTGAAAATTATTTAGATGAACATCTGACCTTAAACAATTTTTTGTACTATAGATGAATATTAATTTACGTATTTAAGATATAATGGAATGTTTTGATATTTCTGGGCTCTTAAAAGACATGTATAAGATAGATTGGTCCAGGGCATACTATTTAGTTAGATTCATAATTAGAATAAACATAGCAGATCTAAAACATATATATGATATTACTATAAATCCATCCATTTCTCACTTCTTTAGCCATGGCCATGCTGCAGGTGTTAGAACAGAAGTTCAAAAGTTAAAACAGTCAGGGAGATTAGCTCTTGTCCACTCAAATCTGTATCAGGACACCAATTTTTTAAGTAGCCTGAAAAAATTGGTGGGGAGTATTGAAGTCTTCTGGTCTATTTTCATATTTATATTTCCTCATTATCTTTTGGGGTAGCTGATTAATTTTCTACCTGTAAGTTGAGAGTACATTCTTATCTGAATGCCTGAAAAATCTTGAGAATTAAAAATGCTTTTAAAATCTATAGTCAGTGACAACAGGAAAGCAATCAAGATCAGAGTGTTTAATGTTTTGGGGGGGACATTAAAAGACAGTAAAAAAGATATACTGCAGAGTTAACTAGCAAGAACCAATAATCATGTCAGTCAGGATGTTTAAATTAAATCTTTTATTTGGGGTAGGTTACAAATAGAAAGTTCTTCAGCAAAATGGGATATTACTATAGAAGACACAGGAAGCCGATAAAAAATTTAAAAAATTTTGTTTAGAAGAAGGATGAAAACTTCACTGAGACAGTCTAATTTCTATCAAAATTAGATGAGTCTAATTTCTTTAGTAATCTAAAAAATCAGTTTATAGTGATTATTTGGCATGTTGTAAAATATTTTAAAATATAATTCTGTACTCTAAAAAAGTCAATTTATAGTATTTATTTTACTTGGCATGTTGTAGAATATTTTAGGATATAATCCTGTAATCTTTTTTATTTGAATCTTTATTGGTGCAATATATACAAAAATATTTATTGGTGCTATATATATGTATAAAAATTCTTAATATCGAGTGGGATCATGAATTTGTATCAGGATATGACATGATTTAATTCTTACTTTTTCCTATTCCCTTCCTCATCCTACAACCCTCTGCCTCCATATACATAATCTTTGTTTCCCCTTTTTTTAAATTACCATCACATTTTTTCCCCTTGTTACTTACCCCTACACCCCACTTCCCTTTGTGACTGGATGTAATCCTGTAATCTTAAAAAAAATCAGTTTGATAGTTTAGATTTAAATTGAAGAATTCTGATACATACTAATCTTAAACATGTTGGTCATAAGCAAATCTTTACCAAGTTTTGAATATTTTAGTTTTTTTAAACTAAGGGCTAATCATTTTAAATTTAGAAAATAAATTAAAGAGATGGTAAGTTATCCCTAATAATTTTATCACTGTTGATAAGGCCCTGTATCATCACTATCCAAAAAAATCAATTCATTTTATTTGGCATGTTGTAAAATATTTTAGGGATATAATCCTATATTTCTTCTTACAGGCATTTGGTTAAAAAATGATGTCTTCATGTAAAAAACTTAAGGACCAGTATTGAGAGCTTTAAAATATTATTTATATAAATGTTGCAAAGAGAAAATTTTGCCAATACATTTAAATTTTTTCTAATAATATTATTTTAATACAGATAAAAAATTTGTACAATATTGGGCAAAATCAAAACTTGGTAAAGATTTACTTATGACCAACATGTTTAAGATTAGTATACATCAGAATTCTTCAATTTAAATCCAAACTATCATTTGCAGTATCTGAAAATTTATTTGAAAAATAAATACAACTTACTTTTTATATCTTCATTGATATTAGCAACTATTTTGAGACAAGAATACAGATTTCTTTAAAACTATGAATTACTTAAAAATTAATTTAAAATTATGTCAGCAGATCAAACATTATTTTTAAAAGGTTTTAATATATCTGGTAACTGTATAATACCAAACAGTAATAAAACAGTAAAATGTCTTTTTTTGTTTTCATTTAAGCCTTCTATTTAATAAAGTATCACTATAAATTTTGTTAAATCATGTCACTATTATTTTAACTCAGAAACATTTTTTCTTGAATGTAGTTCATCATAGTTTTTTTTTAAACTAAGGACTAACCATTTTAATATTTAGAAAACAAGTTAAATAGATACTAAGTTATCCTTAATAATTTTATCACTGTTGATAAAGCTCTGTATCATCACCATCCAATCAATTATTGTGCCTTCATAATACCAGACATCTGGATAAAGATTTTAAAATGCTGCCTGAGTGAAGCCTAAGAATGAGGTATTTGTAAACATGAGACAGAGTGGAGGCAGGTAACCCATTAGCAAAGTCTAAAGCTGTCCCTCCTTAGCTTTCAAAACTGAGATTAATTAATAAAGTACATGCAACTATTTAGCTAGACTTGAAGGGTTTGAAGATTCTAAAACTGTACTAAAATTTGCTTTGCTTGGATCCTTCCTGTAGTAGTTTTTATTTTCTGTATGATATCTCTTCTTTTTTTTAACCTCATAAGATATTTATTTCCATTTATTAAGTAAGATATGGTTATGATTATGTTTAGAGTTACATTTTGCATCAAAACTGTCACGGCCTGCAGCTGTTTCATTTAAGTCTAAGAGTTGGCAAAATTAAAAGCTTGTAAAAAATATTATTGTTTTCCTTCAAAACCTGTTACTTAAGATATATGGTTTTGGAAAAAATAAAAATATCCTTTTGCCTAAAGCTACTGATTCAAAAAAAATTTTTAAATACAGCACAAGTTTTCTATGTAATATAGTTTTTGCTTTTACTAGTTCATCTACTTTATGTACATAAACTAAAAATGCTGTACTTTTTATGAATCTTCAAAGGTAATAAATGCATATGACCAATTCTAGAATTATACATATATATAAAACCAAAAATGTTTTATTTTTATGAATTTTCAAAACCAATAAATGAATGTCAAATTCTAGAATTATGTATGTAAAACCAAACCAAAAATGCTTTATTTTTTAATGAATTTTCAAAACCATCAAATGAATGTGTATCAAATTCTAGAATTTAAACTCTATGTTTAGAATTTATAAACAAATTGAAGTAAATATGAAGGTACAAAAATTTGAGCAGTAAAATATCAAGTTACTTACATGGTTGGAATTGAAAGTAAAATTTTGTTATTTTCCTTTCTAAATCTAAAAAGGGCCTAAGTAAAATAATTTCTAAATTTTATATTTGATGAGATTGTTTTTAGTTTTTAACAAATGTTTTAAGAAAGTATTTCTATGCAGAATCCATACTTTTACATTGTCTTACATACAAATGCCAAATTTTAAAAATTCAATTTAAAAATTAAAAAAGAAAGAAAAATTTAAGCAATTAATACCTTCCTAGTTTGCTTTTCATAGAAATAATACTTTATGGAATAAAATAACTACTGAAATTTGTTCATCATTTTAATAATTCAAATAGCATTATATGATCAAATATCAAGATTTAAGTATTTTTAAAGTACAATAGAGTTTTAACTATTTGTAATAATTATATCCATGCCTAAATATATTTGGCAATTGAAGTACTTCATTTTAAAATTAAGCATTTGCCAATAATCTCTTGTGAGAAAAATAAGCAATCACACTGTTTTTCAACAGTATCATACGTTAAATGTGAAACAAAATTATTGTTTTAGTCTTAATATTTTTATGAACTTGAGACTCAGATGACCAAATAAAAAAGCCTGAATTAGAGTGATCAGTTTGCTCTCAACAATATATTACTAGTTGGCAAAAACTTAGGTAACATAATTTACAGGAATAAAATAATCCTTATATACTTTTTAAAAGGAAGTTTATATAAATGAATATTTAAACAATACATACTGTAGATATTTAAGGCCTTAGTCTACTAATTCTGTGGTTATTTCAAGGATTATAATATAGATTCTGTTCAAAGTATTTCAAGTATTATGAATGTTTTGGTTCAGAGGTGCCAAACTAACAGCAAAAGAGCAAATATACCATTCATAAAAGATAAAAAAGGTTCATGTAAACATATAAAATTTCTTGTATGCTTGTAATATATTACACAGGAGTCTTTAAAAATACTTAGACATAATCTTTTTTCCTGAACTGTCATTAGCCAAATTATATTTGCTAATAATTAAATTTTAGTTTTTCAAAATTTAGTTACATTGTGAATGTTTAGCTATCTTAGAATTATTCTTTTTGCTTTAATTCATTCAGATGTTTATTGTTAAATATATTTCTTGTTAAATCATTTTTAACAATACCATTACTTTACAATTTAGTGATGACAATTAGTATGTTACCACAGGCTTTATACTTTTCCCTTACAAACTTAAAATATTTAAATATTTTAAAATATTTCTGAAATAGTTTTCAAATATTACAGAATTATAAAATTAGCTGCAAAGGTAAATTTGTAGAAAAGTTAATTTTATATTTATTTTCTTTTTGTATTTTGTCTAATTTCATATGTTTAGGCTTTTTGTAAACAGACAACAGCTATTTCATGTCTGATATTTGGAAATATTATTTTGATAATATTTTTGATTGTAGAAAAGCTGCCCTTAAATTTTTAGTATGCCTGAGCCTTTCTTTAAGGTGGTACCAAAAGTCAATATGATTCTGTGGAGGTATTCCACAAGTCTTTATTTAAAGAATAAATGAAGTAAACCTTAGTCTTATTTCTTATACTTCTTTATTCCTGATTTAAATATTATGCTTTTAATTTTCTAACATAACATATAGTAGGCTTTGGGAATATTAATTCTGGTATGAATGCATTTCGTATTTTAGTTTAATTTAAATATGATGGGTTTTTAATATGATTTTTGCCTTAAAATTTGCAACCCACTTTAGTTTAATCTATCTACTTTTTTAAGTGTAAAAAATATAACCATAATGGATTTTCAAAATGTTTTTTCAAAAGGTCATCTATCTTAAACTGACTGAACTGAATTTCTGAACTTTTATAATTTTATAGCTTGACTATTATTTGAATATTTATCACTACACTTAGATGAACAAGGTACATAGGTAACCCTTTTTCCATTATTTCAATTGTATGGCTTGCAAGAATATACAAATACCACAACTCTGTGGCACAAGACCTCACAATTTACAGTTAGCTTAATGAGTCTATCTCTTTTCTGTTAATCTCGTCATCTCATCTGAAAAAGAAAGGTACTTAGCAGGTTATTCTTCAGAAAATATTTTTTTGGGGGGAAGCGAGGGGTCATTACTAATGAATATTTGACTGTCCTTTAAAAAGGGAGCTTTATATTTTCAAGAGATTTTTCAAAAATTTTTTTTCAGGATTCTAATTTTTTTCCTTTACATTATAAACATTTCAATGATGCTGAGTTCCAAGAAAGGTAGAAGGAAAAAAAGGAAAGAAAGAAGAAAAGAAAGAAAGAAAAGAAGGAAGAAAGAAAGGAGAAATATTTATAAAATTTCTTCCTGACTCAAATCCTGTGACTGTTTTCTAACTCTCTGGGTGAAGAGCAATTAGCCAGTGAATTGACCAGGGAAGACAGACAATCCATGGAGCTCGGGCTTCCCCACGTCTTTTTTAAAGAATGAGCTTTTTTTTTTCCTGAATTATCTGAATAATTGCATCAAATCTTCATTTCAATTTGCATGTCTAGACAGGTAACTAGACTGAACAAGGCAGGGAAGGACCATGATTTTTGAAACAGCATTTTTTTCAAATTGTATTTCGAATGGTATTTCTTCTTATCTTCCGCATGTAACCTCATTGATGTATCTGGGGTCTTCCAGAAATCTTGTGGCATTTTAAACAGTTATGATCCAGAAATATGGATGCATGTTTTAAAACGTACCAGGGTTTCCCTATTCTCTTTCAAAAGCCCAGCACAGATCTTCTAAATGATGAATTTATATGAAGGAAAATGTCATTTGCTGTCTTTTCCCTCCCTCAGTTTTCATGAACAAATAAAAGTGGTTTGCTTTCATTATACAAAAAAAGTAAAAAATAAAAAGTCTTTGTTTTGCTAAAAACATCAATGCTCAGTTAGTACTTAAAGATAATTCTTAAAGGTATTTCTTTTTTAAAACAAAAGTAATGCCAAAATGATTTAACTTTTTAACAAGATTTGTTCATTTATGTTTGCTGAAATCCCTTGAAGAATTTAATGGTCATTTCACAAGATAAAAAAAAAAAACGGGTTACTTTTTAAAAATCATGCTGCATGAGAAATATGTCAAACAAAATTAAAAACACCCCAAAAAAGCAAAGTTTTATTTGTTATTTTCCCAAAATGTCTAATGGCCACCCAGAAAGAGTTAAAAATACGATTGTGTCAAAAACTAAAAAGGTCAGTTGATTGTTTCAACTGCTATTATTACTACACTGATAAAGACTTGCATGGGCTCCTTCGTTTTCAGGCATTTTAAATAAATTACTTTTTCTTCTTCCAGACTAAAATCTGGAGAAATAAATTTTGATCTAAAAGACATGACCTAAAAGACATACATCCATTTGAATTTTATTATTTGATTGGGCTTACAACACCCTGAGAAATACTGTTTTTGCATTCTGTGGTCGCTGGTATTGCTAAGGCCCCCAAAATGCTGCAGAACATTCTTTTCAGTATCAGAAATGGGCCATGTTAGCTATTTCAATTGAGCTAATCAAAGGCAAAAACCCAAGTAAAAAAGATTTTGATCGCAAACCTTAAAGACTCAATCCCAGTGTTAAATTTCATGAATGCCTTTTGAAATTGGCCTTTTTTAGAGCCTTTTTTTTTTTGAGACAGGGTCTCGCTTTGTAATTCAGGCTAGCTCTGAGCTCACTATGGAGCCTAGGCAAGCCTCGAACTCAGCAATCCTCCTGTCTCTGCCTCCCGAGTGCTGGGATGACAGGCGTGAGCCACCACGCCCGGCAGAGCCTTTTTTTTTTTTTTTAAATTAGGACTTACCTGGATATATTCGTATAAGTCCTTGCTAAAAAAAAAATTCCAGAGACGATCAGTTTTTTCATTCCCCATGTGATAATTCCTTAATCATGAGTGACCCCCCCCAAGACATGGAATTGAACTCAAAGCTTTCATACTGATCTATATCCTTAGCACTTATTTTTTAAAAATAAATTTCTTTATAATACTGGAGATTGAATATAGGACCTTTACTCTAAACTAAATCTCCAACCCTTAAACAAAAACAAAAACAAAAAAATTGTTTTTTTTTTTGAGACAAATCTCACCAAGTCCCTAGGTTGGGCTTGAACTTATGCTTCTCCTGTATCAGCCTTTCAGAGCGCGGGGGTTATAGGCAAGCACCACCACGTCTGGCTGTTTTTCTTCTCAAATCTGTCATCTAGCGAAATCCGGGGGGGGGGGGCTGGGCTAGTAAACTCTCACTAACACTTTTCCAAAACTTCGCAAATTCTATCGATTAGTTGCAGTTCTTTTCTTTATAAAAGTCGGACCATGTTGTTTATCACTTCTACTATTTATACTTCTTCTATTTATCCTAAAAGTAATTCTCAGGAGTTTTCCATGATGCAAAGGAAGTGAGATCAAACTTGATATTATAAAATCTATCCTTGAGCAGCTGGGGAGCACAGGGCTCTGAGGAAATCAACAGGGATGGATAGGGACATAAACAGTAAAACTTCCAGCCCCCAAATGGGCAGTGAATCCAGCTCTGTCTCACTTGCCTCTCCCTGCCTGGGGTAATCTGGCTCTGAACCGCCCTCTGCGAGCACAGGACCCTCGCCACTTTACAAAATGCTAAGAAGGTGTTTCGAAGGCGAGTGCCTTCCAACTTCTGGACAAGCAGAAAGGCTGGAGCACCAGCTACAAAACTGGTCCTACCATTCAACCAAACATTTAGCGGGACACGGCTTTGGTTTTTCAAAAGAGATGTTTTTGCCACTGAGCAGACAAAGATCAGTTGAAAGCTACAAGGATGGCCCGCGTTCAGTGAGCGCTCTGGCGCACCCTTACCTGGAGATGTGAGTCTTTTCAATAAAGGCAAGTCATTAAACATGGACTAAATGTGATGCAAGTTGAAAAATAGAAGACTTTTTTTTTTTTTAACAGACTCTCAGTTCAGGAAAAAAAAAAGTCAGATGAACTATCTCCATTTCTGATCAGGAAATGATTCACCATTAAATGTAACCACTTGGAAAATATTTCTTTCTAAGGGACATAAACGTGAATTTTAAGTTTTCAGTCCTAAGGCTTCTAAAAGCACTCTACATACAAATGGAAGTGCAGGTTTACATTTTCACAGTGAGACCGCCTGGGTAAACACAGTCCCTTTGCGACTGATCGAGGTATTATCTATAGTCATACGTGTTTATACAATCTAACTAACCAATCAATTTATCAAGCCCCTTAGGACTATGGGAACCAGAATGAGGCAAATCAATTCTCCGAGGCTGTTAAGTGGTGCAGTTCCCAAAGACACTCCATGTGCTTGGTGCATGGACCCAGGGCCTCCAGCAGCTGGCTGCAGGGCTCCCTGCCCTGCCCCGGTGCAGCCAGAGGAAGGAGGCCAGGAAAGGGCCTCTGCCTTCTCTCATTCGTCATCTATCACCTGTCAAAAGAATTCTGACCAGAGAGGACAAATCCACGGTGCAAAGCTCCACTGCTGAGCGTGGGCTTAGCACGAACAACTTCTGAACTCAAGGAAAAAGCTTTTGCTTTTTACCTTTGTTTCTTAAACACTTAGATGTTTATATATTCTGTGAATGTGCACATGACACTTAGGGAAGTCTTTTGAAAATTTGTGTTTTTAAAAATTTGTTTAAATTGTTTTTAATTATCCAATCTACAAAGCATTTGATCACTGTTTCTAAATATTATTTGTAGGGCTCTATTCAAACTTCAAGTTTGAAGTAAAAATAAATTGGTATTGTGTATGTTTTGATTTCATATACCTGATCCTCTTATGTCCTACAGGTAAACAAATAATACCGCCAAGATTATTGGTTACTCTCTCTTTCCTAGTTTGTTAGGATGGAACTTCTGTACAAAGATCTTCATAATTTAAACATTTAAGCTTGAATGTTTTCACATGTAACTTAAGTGTATCTTGACTTGGAGGTAATAGATAGACCTGTGGAGTGGCCATCCACCCTGCTTTATTTATGTTAATACAACATATTTAATATTTTGCTGAGGCAGGCACTGTCAAGAAAGTGAATGTAGCTGGGCGTGGTGGCTCACGCCTGTAATCCCAGCATTCGGGAGGCAGAGACAGGAGGATTGCTGAGTTCGAGGCTTGCCTGGGCTACATAGTGAGCTCAGGGCCAGCCTGACCTACAAAGCAAGACCCTGTCTCAAAAAAAAAAAAAAAAGTGAATGTATTCAGGAAATTTTAAGTTAGTTTAGAACCAGTCACCTCTGGTTTACAAGCACTTGAAAATACTTTCCCATCATTAAGACATGTAATTTTTTGTCTTCCTCTTTCCTAAGTAATCTCATTCTAATAATTATAACACTTTACATATATATATGACCTAGATATTTTTATCAAGATTATGTCTTTTGATCCTCACAGTGTCAATAGTGGTGCTATTATTGGATGCATTTCAGCCTTAAGAGCTAGACTCCCTTGTGGGACGGATGAAAATTTGAATCTGTAATTTTCTAACTGTATAGCCTTGAACAAACTTCATAGCCTTTCTGGGCCTCAGTTTCCTTATCTGTAAAATAGGGACAATCCTGTTTAGTCCATGGGAGTCTGGTGAGGTTTACATGAATAAAAGGCTGAGTCTAACAAATGCTCAGTAGATGGTGATACTTAAAGAAGAGGTAAATATCATGGGCAGGCTTTTTTCTTGGAAGGCCAGGACTCAGGTTTGCTGACTTCAAAGGCAGGGGTACAGGCGTCTCATTGTGTTTGCAATCCAGCTACTTTGTCTCGGGAATCCCTGTTGTTTCTAACTACCTTCATACTGATCAAACACAAAAGCACTTTTCCCTTTTAACCAGTGGGTTTCAAAACTTTCCATAGATGCCTTCATGAAAGCCAATGGATAGCAGGAGCATGTCGTGCTACAGGAAAATGCAGAAAGGTTAAGAAGGTGAATAAAGGCAAACCGCTGAGCAAAAATATTCAACAAAGATGAGCTTCAGTACTAGCGCACTACCCTAGCAGGAAGCGTTCCAAGATGTGAATTGTTTGGGTGGGACTGAGGAAAGGTCTCCAGGTCTCTCCATCAGTACATTAGCCTAAGTGTTAACATGGACATTCTTAGTCCACATAGCCCAGATACATTGCTGGTTTCAAAGAAAAAAAAAAACATTGCTTGAATGAATCCCTAATGCCTAAAAATACAAAATACCACAGCAATCCCCTCAAATCATCATCCATATGTATTTTCTTTTCCAGCTGTTGAGAAAGTTTCTAAGTTAAATTTATCTTGGTACTATGGTTCTTGAAGTTTTCTAATGAGTTCTCTCCCTTGTGTTCTCTGAGGAGTGTTCTCAGAAATGAAGCCCCTTTGTACCCCTGCGCGTCTTTGCTCGCTCTGTGCCTTCTGAGTCACTTCGGTTTAATTTATTTACTCTTTGGCTGCATTCAACACATGCTTGAGCCTGGCTGACATTCATGTGGAGTACGTCGTAAGCAAAGGCAATACAACGGTGGCCCTCTATTTCCACCCTTGGAGCAAATAGAATTGCAGCTCAGAAGTTGTTTTCTAGGCTCTAAACCATGACTTCCGGTTGACTTCGTCCTGGAATTCTCAGAAACTGATGGCGATGTTTTGTAATTTCAAGTTCAGCACTGATCATGTGGAATTTTACAAGCAGTGTGTTAAAGAAAAAAAATATGGTACTTTATTTTTGAAAGAACTAAAAAGGAGACAGAGTCAACGTTCAACTGACCTTTCAGCAGGACATTTTCAGTTCATTATTATTATGGTTGGTGACTCTCAAAATAATAGTTCTCAAATATTTAAACAACAATGTATAGTACAAAGTGCTCTTTTTCTTCAGTACAGTGCCAGCTGGGAGAGACTTCAACACATGCAGCATAAAAGAATATTTCTTGGTTTTATAGGAGCCATAAATTGTCAAGCACAATCTGAAATTCTCTATGAAATAAACAAACAAAAAACCCAAAACAAAACAAAACAACATCAAAAACAGCATCAAAGTTTGAGATTTCTCTTCAACCACCACCAGGAAAATAAAAAATTTTAATGAAGGATCTTTGAAGAAGCACACATTTTCATGTGTTTAAAAAAAAAAAAAAGAGCATAAACCGGTACAGTTAAGTCTGTCTTGGTGTTATTAGTCTTAAAGGAAAGTGCCCTGGAACATATGCATCTCTTTACATTCTTTCTTCAGCAGGAAATTCCTTCCAAGGAGAAAAGAAAAATAACAATTACATAAAATAATTACAGAACCGTGGTTGACAAGAGAAAAAACGGTACTGGTTTTCTTGTTCTAAAATGGGCCCAGACAGGGCTCTCTAGACCCAGGATTTGTCAGTAAATACGATATTATGGTTCCAGACATAAACCCCACCTTTACAGTTTCATAAACTGTAATGTCTAAGCCAGTCTTACAGATGACAAATAAAACATCTCCAAAACACACGGCCCCACCCATGTCGAAAGACACTTAGGGAGATGACGCATTAACCGTGAAACTTGCAGGTAGAGAAAGAGACTGGCGAAGCCATGTCCTGTCGGCAAGGACTTGAGATTTTGTGACCTGGGACGATTCTTGCAGAACCAGTACTTGAGGTCCACACTCACTGCCAGGGCTGGGTCCTGGCACGACTTCTGCCTCCACTGACTGTCGTCTCCCTGCTGTGTGCCTGGTGACTCAGTCACTCGGTTTTGGCACACACAGTTTCTCTCTTCTGAATTTCAAAGGCAGTTTCGGTGGACAGACACTGAATCGAGTCGTTCATGACTCAGGGAACAACTGGCCACAGAGAAATGATCTTGCCGTAATGATAGCCTGCAATCTGCCAGCTCCTTCCGTCTCGAAAACCTCATAGATCACAGGAAGAACACACGCCAGGGAAATCTCGACTTTTAGGTAAAGTAAAAACAAAAATTTTATGAAAGCCAGTGCATCCATCTGGCGCACACTCTTATCTACCCTCCTAGAGTCACGCCAGGGCAGGAGCAGAACGAAGCTAAAAGTCTTCTGGTGTGAAGCATTTGGGGAAGCGACTTTCTTACAACAATTTCTTACATCTCCAAAAAGATGTGGGTCACCCCAGTTTTCCTCTTGTTTGCTATGAAGTTCAAGTTTAGAAACCTCCCAGGGGGCTGGAGACTTAGCTCAGTGGTTCCAGCATCTTCCTTGCAAGCGCAAGGCCCTGAGTTCGATCCCGGTAACCACATACAATGCTGGGCGTGGTGACTCACGCCCACCAGCCATCAATACCACATACCACAGTGCAGGGTGTGGTGGCTCATGCCTGTCATCCCAGCACTCGGGAGGCAGAGGCAGGAGGATTGCTGAGAGTTTGAGGCTAGTCTGGGCTACATAGTGAGCTCAGGGCCAGCCTGAACTACAAAGCGAGACCCTGTCTCAAAAAAAACTAAAAAAAAAAAAAAAAAAAAAAAACAGGAAAGAAAAAGGAAGAAGCCAGGCCTTGAAAAATCATCCTGAGTCCCCCATCAGCTTTTAGCCATTCTTGGACATCACTTCCAAGTCAAAAGAGACGACTGATGACTGAAGTCACCATAGAGAAAACGCTAAAAGAACCTAATGCAGAAAATCTATGAGGGCCGGGAATGTAAGTCAACAGTTCCACACCTGCTTGGCAAGCGCAAGGTCCTGAATTCGATCCCTAGTTCCACCAAAACAAAACAAAACAAAACTATCGATCAATAGAATATCTATACCTTCCATTTCAAGCATTTCTTGCCAGTAGCAAATCTCAGTGAGTTTTTTTACAGTTTACCAAAACTTACCATGATACTTTTAATTTTGGTACTTAGGAGTGGTCCAAGGGACAACAAATAAATAAAAAGCAGAGAAAAGAAAAATAGTAGCCAGAAACCAAAATAAACTTTGGGCTATGGGAGAAGAGTAAAAGGGGTTGGGTTTGATTTCCAGCACTGTAAAATAGAATAAGATAAAATTTAAAAAGTGAGTCACTTGGAATAATGCTCACTTATGATAAACATCCAAAATTTTAGCTGACGTTATAAGAGTTATTTTTTGTTTAAATTATTTTAAATTGAATATTATTTGAAAAAGTAAAGGTTCTGACCATTCCAGAGTATCTTCCCTACTTTTATATTGCTTGATCTCTTTTTCCTCTTCTCCTATTCATTTTGCTTTCTCTCTGTGTCTTTCTTTCCCTCTCCCCTCACATACACACACGTGCACAGAAATAAACGTATAAAAGTGCACAACCATGTTCACAGGAAAAACATTAAACCAGAGTTTGTAAACAACACCTAGAATTCTGTCCATTACCTGGGCCATGTTGTTGCTCTGCTAAAAATACATATAACTTCATGTGTCATTTCAGAGAGATCTCCTTTTTCAAAGACAAAAGTATGGCTATCTAAAATAGAGAGAGATGGGTGATTGGAAACATATTATTCAGCTGCACTTGGGATTTCCTCTGCCAGCCGTGTTGAAATAATTAGCACCAGACTAATCCTTCTGTTGTAAACAAATATAAAACTGATGTGAAGTTTTCAAACTTTAGAAAACAGAGAAGGAATATGATCATTGGAAAAAGGAAAATGCGTGATGTCAGCCCACAATCACCTCGAAGCCTCTGCCTGGGAGACTTTCTGGACTCGGCACCAAAGGGCGAACTTAATCCGATGACAACGAGCTCGCTGAAGTGTGAAGTGGCGAGGAGGGTACAGAGCTGAAGACACGACTGGAATTTGGGTAGTGGACGCAGGACGGGAAAAGCTGCCCAGTGAGACAGCTCCAGACGCGTCCATTGAGGTTCCTGTGAGCCGGGGATGGAGCTGGTGCTAGAGTGCCGGCCCAGCAGGTGTGTCCCTGTGTCCGACCCCAAAGAATGCCCCAAATTTACAAAGAAAATAATGTCCTTGAATAATTAACCGCACACTGTGTGGAACACGTACAGCGAGAGACTGTCAGCTGCGGCATAGAAGAAAGCAGAACGATTGTGAGCCGAACAGAGACGCCAGAGAATTCCCAGAGCGAGAAAGCACCAGAGATCTGAGCAGAAAGGCAAGATCTTAAAGGTAAAGCTGTCCTAGCTGCAGAGTAAGAAAAACATTCCCCCTCAAAAACCTTAAAAACAAAGCCAGGAGTGGTGGCTCATACCTGCATCCCCGGAAGGAAGAGGCTGAGTTAGGAGGATCACAAAGTCAAGGCTAGTCTGGGCTACCTAGCAAACTCAAGGCAAGTCTGGATTACATAGGGATACCCCGTCTCAAAAAATAAGCAAACAAACAGAAAATGTCCAAAACAAATTCAAAAAGCCATAAAAGCAAGCCTCAAAAGGATCAAGTGATTTGTGATCCTTTAACCACCTTGCAGGACAAAACTAGACACTCTTCTGAGAAACACAAGCACAGTCTCACAGCAATGTAGAATCCACACTGTCCACTATACAATAAAGAAATCACAGCCTATGCAGAGACAGAAAAATGTGACCTAAACAAGGGAGAAAATAGTCAAGAGAACCCAGAAATAGAAAAGATAACAGAATTTATCTACAAGGACTTTAAAACATATTAAGAATTTCAAGAAAAGAATTTAGCCATAACAGGTAAACAGATGAGGAATATCAGTACAGAAATAGAAATTATTCAGAGAACCAAATGGAGATTCTAAAAGTAAAAGTGATGTTGCCTAAAGTTAAAAAATTGTACTGAATGGGGTGACTATCACTGTGCACTGCAGAGGAAGAGATCAAAGAATTGAAACAATACAAAGATCTCAGAGAAGTTAAGGACAAGAAAATTGGTCTAATACAGTTGAACTGAAGTTCCAGATGAAAAGAGAAGATCCCTTTCAGAAAAAGTACCTAAAGTCCTAATGATTATTTCTCAACCTCTGATGGAAAGTATGAATCCACAAATCTCAGAAACTCGACAGATTTTAAGAAGCAAAACCACAAACAAAAAACACACCTTCTCGCATTGTAGTCAGATTTTTGGAATCGAAACACAAGTAGAAAAATATTTAAAATATGCATGCAGTGTGGAGGAACCAGCTAAAGTACAGATGATATTTCATTAGAAATAATGAAAACTAGGAGGCAATGGAAAACCATCATTAGAATGCTGAAAGGAAGAAAGGCAAGAAAAACTTGCCAGTTGAGAACCTTGTGGCTGGAGAAAATAAGCTTCAAAGAAAGATAAAATATAGACCATTTTCAAGCACTGAGATAATGCATCACCAGCACTCCTGCAGTACAAGAAAGGTTAAAGAAAGCCCTTTGAGCTGAAATAAAACTGCATATAGAAAGGATTAAAGAGCATTGTACAAATACGTCAATCTCCTGGGATGTAATTATGTAGCAGTGTGATTTACAATGTATGCAGAAGTAATATACAGGAAAGCATCACACTCCAGAATTCTTACAATTAAAATGCATCACATTAATTAGAAGTTTATGATAAATTACTAAGGCAAAGAATGACCCCTGATCCCACTGGGAAAAAAATAAAATATATAAAAAATTTTAAATCCTTTTCAATTGGTCTCCCTGTTGATATTTTTGCCTACCTTCAGTTCACCCTCACCAGCAATCAGAGAGATATTTCTAAGTGTACGTCAGAGCATATCATTCTTTCCCTTATGCTCTTCCACTGGCTTCTTAATGACGCTGGAGTTAAAGCCACAGTGGCCCTCAATGCTACAGCTCCCGCCTACTCCCTGACCTGACTGCAGGGTTAACCAGCCCCCCAGTATGCTAATCTGGGCTCCACTTTGTGGCCTTAATGTTTCCCAGGACACTTTCCTCCCAGATTCGGACATGTCTGGGTCCTTCTTTTTATTCAGCCTCAAAGCCAAAGCCACCTGCTTAGAGAAGCCAGTCTCTTCGTCAGACAGTCTAAAGCCACCGCATCCTCCGCCCTGCTTTCTAACTCTTTCACTCAAGCCGCTTTGTTTCTCCAACCCCCATCCAGCGTGTGTTGTTCTTGCTTATGCGGTAGCTGTCTCCTCCTTCACTAGGCTCATGGGCCCACCTGGGGTGTCATTTGAATGTGGCCTAGAAGGATGAAAATATGAGCTCACTCTTAAGGTGTGATGAGTTCAAAAGCACAGGAAAACACACAATATTTGGGACCCCATCTGTTATTGTTAACATAGGTTTATTTTCCTGGTACCTAAAAAAAGTGATATCCAAAGAAGTTGCTTATCTGCTCTTCTACCAGTTAAAAATATCAAAGTGTGTGTGTGTGCATGTACACGTGTGTTCTTTTAGGGGTCAGTAAGAAAACAGGCCGGATTCAGGGTCTGACATTCTATATAACAAATAAGCAGTCTGCATGCAAATAATAGCAAGCCAAATGCACTGGGCTTCAAGAAGAATTAAATCTCAAACCCTTAGAACACTGAACTTCCCTACTTAATTTCCAAAGAAACGTGCTCCTGCCTGCCGGGTGGCAATCTCTGGAAGAGCTGAAAGTATTCCCGCAGGAGGAAAATCGCGATGTTTCTGTGGCAGCCCGAACTATTTCCCCAGCTACCATCCGCAGGTGCGTCTGAGCAGTCGGCACTGACATAACGGGCTCTTGCAGCTCATGAACACGTCACACCGGTGGCAACAGCAAAGGGAGACCAAAACACATTTTGGTGGCCCAGCGATAAAATTTAAATAGGCCCAAGAATAGTTTCCCAAGTATTTCTGGTGCTCGTGTTCCTCCCCCATATCCTCTTGTACCATAGCCTCTCCTGAAGCAGAAACTAATTTGATAAATCCTAACCATATACTATTATTATACATATCCAAGACACTGAGATACATCCAAGATGTGCATAAGAGGAAACTGAGAGTCAGGGCACTAAGCTAGCAAGTGTCAGAGCCAGAATTCGAACCTGTATCTTCTGATTCACTTGGGCCTCCTCCATGTAATGTGTACCTTACAGCTTCTCTGTGCTTCCTGAGATTCCTACTGGGTTTATTTCCATCTGAAACCAAATAATGGCTAGAAGTCAGGTGCCTGACACTTTTCTCTGCTCACCACCTAACCCTGATAACGACATTCATCAGTTGCTAACTATGTGTCAGATCTCTCGTATGTCATATTCTGGGAATATGTGTGAACGGATGTACATAACATTCTTGGTTTCAAAGAACTTGTGAAGTGATGAGGAACTCACAGTTTTAAGCTGGATCCCTGTGACATCAAATGTCTTCTAAACATGTGTATATCAGAGTCGACCTAGCCAAAACATAATGGGCCAAGAAGTGGTTAAAAGGGACAGAGAGGGGTAAAGAACTCTTTAGGGAAAAGGGATTGGGAAGACCATATTCCAGCATTTTCTTTGTAGTAACAATTAGGAGACATAACTCTCCTTCCATCCCTTGCCCTTGATGACATGAACTAGGCCACGGTAGGCCTAGGTTTATTTTTTCTGGATCTAGTTTTCTTCATGAGACAGATCATTGCTGTTCTGAGGGTATCTCAGTGTTGCTAGAAGATCACATCAAAATCTCCATGGAAGCTCCATGTTACCTCCTCATGTTCACAATGAGGAGTCAAGTTGGGGGGGGTGGGGCAACTTGCTTAACCAGTCTGGGTGGGTCAGCGGCAGATCTGAGATGAGAGCCCACTTCCCCTGGTCCAGTGGGGGGTTTCCTTTTCACCAGCACTGAAGGGGCTGCAGGAGGTTAAATCTGAACTGAACGGCATCCATCACAGCTGCTATAGGTAAAAGTTTCCCCACTGTTCTCAAATGCAGCTGCACTCTAGAGATTCTAGAAGGCAGAGGTTCGCTGCGAGCCGGGGAGGGGAGAGATTATTTATTCCCATTTTACTGATGAAGGAAACAAGACTCTTGGAAGTCCTGAGATTTTCAGAGGTCGCCGAGGTAAGAGCACTGACTCCGGTATTTTATCCCAACCGAAACCCTCGTACCTCCCGCACCCTGTGTCTGGGGCAGCACAGCCGGAAATAATGCACAAAACCTGCTCTTAGGCCTTAGAGAACCAGCGAGACCTTACGTGTCAGACCGTTTCCGGAAACAAGGTATCTCCCAGTGTAAAGATTTTTCCGTCCAACTAAAGCAGACCGACCGCCGGATCCCTCCCCTTCCGCTTGCTGAGCTGGCGAACTGTTCAGTGCTCTCCGAAGAGCTCCACTACGGGGAACAACTCTTCGGCAGAGCAACTTGCCAATGATTTAGTCTAAGGAATAATTAGGGATGTTCACAAAGACTTGAAGTACAAATATTTTCATTGCTGTATTGCCCATGATAGCCAAAAATTCTTTTTTGTTTTAATTTGAAAATCTTCCAATAATAAAGAATAGCTAAATACAATTCTGACGCATGTATATAATGGGATTTTCTCAGCCATCTAAAATTACCTAGTACGGGGCCTGGGGGTGGATCTCAGCTATAGAATGAGTGCTCCGCAAGTGTGAGGCCCTGGGTTTGATCCCCAGGACCCCCCCAAATTGTAGCAATAGTTACTACACAAAAGATTGCTTTTTTTCTTTTGAGATAGGGTCTCGCTTTGTAGTTCAGGCTGGCCCTGAGCTCACTATGTAGCCCAGGCAAGCTTCGAACTCAGCAATCCTCCTGCGTCTGCCTCCCGAGTGCTGGGATGACAGGCGTGAGCCACCACGCCTGGCACTGTGGTATGTGGTGTGTGGTATTGATGGCTGGT
Organism: Thryonomys swinderianus; assembly: GCA_004025085.1. Taxonomy (NCBI): domain Eukaryota; kingdom Metazoa; phylum Chordata; class Mammalia; order Rodentia; family Thryonomyidae; genus Thryonomys; species Thryonomys swinderianus. The sequence continues at coordinate 22,388 of PVIC010027865.1, forward strand.
GGGCCTGAGTCGCCACGCCCAGCGTTCTATGTGGTTACCGGGATCGAACTCAGGACCTTGTGCTTGTGAGGCAGGCGCCGGAACCTCTGAGCTAAATCTCCAGCCCAGCATTTGAATGCTTAATCAGAAGGACTGCCATGAGTTAGGGGTTGCGCTTTCTTGAATAGTCTCTGGCATTTATCTTCTCTTTTTGGAGAATTTTCTGGTTTTCAGGACTTTTATACCAGGGGTGCTATGTCTCTCTCTCTCTCTCTCTCTCTCTCTCTCTCTCTCTCTCTCTCCCTCTCTCTCTCTCTCTCTCTCACACACACACACACACACACACACACACACGGGCACCAGAGTCCCCCGTCCACCGACACCCTTCCTCTGAATTCCTTTCTAGGACCCCCTCTCACAGTTTAAACTCCACAAAAACGCAAGACTATTTAGGATATGAAATCCCACCCAGGACATATGTATGTACAGGTTATATTATACCCTAAGTGATATAGTCTATAACACGGATTAAGACTGCTCGCTCTCATCTGACCTAGGCACTTGACATATCTTAATTCGCTTCCCGTCCACCACAGTGGTCTGATGTAGGGAGTACTGCAGGTGCGGTTTTGCTGACACAGGGAGCCAGGCCTTAAGAAGCTAAACATCTTGTCAAACATCACACAGAGGCATTCGCACCAACCCCAGCGCAATGTTTGGCAAGCAGTTCCCTTCGAGACGTCCCGTGGTCATAGGGGTACGTACAAGAAGCTCAGGCAAGAATGTGAATTCGTTTCTTGATCTCAAACTGGCAGGTTCTGGTGGTTCCAGTTGGACTTCTTTTTACATGGAGCACTGACTGTCTTAGTACCAATGGCTGAAGAACCAGTAGGAATTGCTTGGAGACAAAGTCCTTAATGTGGGTCCTGTCTCCTAATCCTTCATGGCTGGCAGGTGCCAGAGTTTGATGTAACCTCTTCAAGTGTCAGGTTCCTTATATTCAAAGCAGAGACAGTGACAACTACACCGGCGTTTGAGAAAGAATCTTACGGATTCTTTATGGACCACATAGACAGAAGTGAGATGACTGTTTATTGAAAAAATCCTCCTGATGCCCATCAGCCATAGTCATGGGGTGATCACGGACACCATTTCCACAAAACAGTCTCCTTGGCCACGGCCAGGACTGCATCTCAGAGAAGAGCATAGTTGGGCC
>PVIC010027866.1:0-23593 GCA_004025085.1 Thryonomys swinderianus
AAAAAAAAAAAAAAAAAAAGAACTTCTAGAGCTATGCCATCACATATGGGAGCTATTAGTTTCATGTGGTTAAATTAAAATAAAAAAATAGAAACCCAGTTTTTTACTCAGGCATACTCAGTAGCTTTTCTTTTTTTGCACAGCATTATATATAGAACATATCCACCACTGCAAAATGTTTTGATGAACATTGCTGCTCTAGAGGTACTCCACAAATGTACATAAAATCATGGAAAATTTTCAAGTAAAAAACATTTAGTAGGAGGCTGAGGATTTAGCTCAGTGGTTCTGGTGTCTGCTTGACAGGCATAAGGTCCCAAGTTTGATCCCTGGTACCACATACCACAGTGCTGGGCCTATTTGATGGCTCATGCCTGTAATCCCAGCAGTCAGGAGGCAGAGGCAGGAGGATTGCTGTGAGTTTGAGGCTAGCCTGGGTTGCATAGTGAGCTCAGGCGAGCCTGAACTATGAAGTTAAACCCTGTCTCAAAAAACAACAACAACAACAACAAAAACCAAAACAAAACATTGAGTAGGGACTGAAGATAAGTTAAGAAGTTGAGTACCTGCCTAGCATGTTCAAGGCCCTGACTTTAATCCCCAGTGTGTATGTGCATGTGTGTGCATGTACATACAAATACACACTCATGGAAAGGAACCGTTTTCCACTGTCGGTAGGATTGTAGACTTGTGTAACCATTGTGGAGATCTGTGTGGAGATTCCTCAGAAAACTAGTACTAGAGGTCCCATTTGACCCTGCTCTTCCCCTGCTAGGAATATACTCCAAGGAATTTAAAAAATCATGTTGGAAAGACATATGTACACCCTTATTCATAGCAGCTCAGTTCATGATAGCTTAATCTTGGAAACAACCCAAATGCCCATCAACTGGAGACTGGATAAAGAAGATGTGGTTTTTAAAAAATAAAATGGTGTATTACTCTGCCATAAAGAATGACAAGATTGGGCCGGAGGGTTAGCTCAGTGGTTCCGGCGCCTGCCTCGCAAGCGCAAGGACCTGAGTTTGATCCCGGTAACCACATATAATGCTGGGCTTGGGGACACGCCCACCAACAATCAACACCGCATACCACAATGCTGGACGTGGTGGCTCACGCCTGTAATCCCAGCACTCGGGAGGTAGAGACAGGAGGATTGCTGAGTTCGCGGCGGCTTGCCTGGGCACCATAGTGAGCTCAGGGCCAGCCTGAACTACAAAGCAAGACCCTGTCTCCAAAAAGCAAAAAAAAAAAAAAAAAGAATGACAAGATTCATTCATTTATGTGCAAATGGACATACCTGGAGGACACATTAATAAGTGATTACAGATATGCAAATACCAGATCTTTTTTTTTTGGTATGAGAACGTATAGATGTAAATGAGTTTTAGAATGTATGATAGTTTTTGTTAAATAGGAAATATCCAAAGGGAATTTGGTGTGGGAACGTAATGAGGGGAAGGAATAAATATGATTCCGAAAGAAAATAAAAGATCATATATATAAGGGGTGGGGGGTTGTGGGTGGGTAGGGATGTGGGTAAAAATGAGAATTGTGTCATATACTGGTACAAATTCCCCAATGTTGTGTGTGATTGTGAGCTGTATATAAAATGTACCAGTAAAGAATTCAATTAAAAAAAAACACACTCATGTACACTCATCACTGAGGTGATGAACAGCAGCTCTTCTCAAAGTGAGTGTCTTAGTTACTTTCCTTGTTGTTGACTCAAAATACTCAATCCCTAATACTAAAGGAGGAAAGTTTACTTTTGGCTTATAATTTGTAGTTTATTTTTGGCTCCACAGTAGGTAATTTGGGAGAAGCACATCACAGCAGGGAACAAGCAGCAGAGAACAAACAACAGAAATGGAAGCAGCAGCAATAGCAAGTGACAACAGCAGCTCTCTTTTTTGTCCTTTATATTCCATCTGGGGTGGGGTGCTCCTAATCATAGCTTTGTGTTTATTATTTTTTTTTTTTTGAGACAAGGTCTTACTTTGTAGTTCAGGGTGGCTCTGAGCTCACAGTGTAGCCCAGGCAAGCCTGGAACTCAGCAATCTTCCTGCTTCTGTCTCCCGAGTGCTGGGATTACAGGTGTGAGCCACCATACTTGGCATTATTTTGCACTCTTAATCCCAGTGTCCCACACTCTGGTTCCAGCCAGCTCTGAAAATCCTTACCTATAACTGCATGAGGCTCTGGGGGACATCTAGACACAGTCTCAAGTGTGTATCAGTAGTATTTCATTACCAGGGCATTTACTAAAATTGTACATTTTCAAGTCCCATCTCAAATTATTGCATTATAAATTCTGGCTGGTGATGCTCAGTAGTCTGTGCTTTAACAGACTTTCCAGGTGTTTCTGCTCCATTGATAGAGGGTAGTAGTGGTAAAAGTAGGAAATTCAGAAGGGTAAATGTGTTATTTTTGCAATTTAGATACAATTAGCTATAGTGATTGTGGAAGGATAAACATTATTGAGATTTATGCAGAAAATGGACAAGATTTCATAGTTGTTGAAGACGTTAATAGTGTATCACACAGCAGATTTTGCAAACCCTTTTCCACAGGGGCTAGGTAGATACTATGTGTGGAACAAGTATGCTAGATAGTAGCCATGTGCATGCCTTGTGTAAGTTGTAGCAAGGCTCTCTTCAGTTCCTGTCACTTTGTTACCACATAAAAACAAATCCAGGGCAGCCTAATCTGTTAGTTTTATTATTACACAAAATAGCAGAAATTTTAATTTTTTAAATGTGATATTTACAGAGTTTAAAACATTGGTATCCAGCTGGGCATGGTGACGCATGCCTGTAATCCCATCATTCAGGAGGCTGAGGCAGGAGTATGGCCAAGGGTTCAAGGCCAGCCTGGGCTACATAGTAAGTTTAGGGCCAGCCTGAAATGCATTGTGAAACCCTGTCTCAAAAAGCCCCAATAAACAACCTTTCAAAACCCCACAAACAACAACAGAATCATTAATATCCAGCCAGCTGTGGTGGTGCATGCTTGTAATCCCAGTACTTGAAAGGCTGAGGCAGGAGGATTGACTTGAGTTCAAAGCCAACTTGACCCACATAGTGGGATCCTGTCTCAAAAAACTAAAAATAAAACACTAGCATCCAATTCAAAGCCCTTAAAATACTATACGACCTGAGTGAAATTTATCTGTGGCCCAAGTGTGGGTGAGGTATCTGTGATCTCCATTGTCACAAACTCTCAATATTTTCCTGATGAAAAGTTGTAGTTGATTTACTTATCTTAGATGTATTACTGGTTTTATAGGATACAAGTATGAAACAGGATTAATGGGAATATTTTTTCTTCTTGGGTTTCAGGCCCATGGTCAAGATGTTAGTAGACATGATGTCCTTTCAGAGGTATTGTACCACACCAACCTTGGATGCACAAGGGCCCGCCTGAGTTTGATCCCCAGTACCACAAAAAACCCCAAAAAACAAAACAGAGGTATTGCATGAATACTCTTCCATCCTTTGGAGGCTTCAGGCCTCCACTGATTCTTCCCTTCCCCCGTGGCCCTGTCTGGCTGGCCTGCCTTCTGGGGATGTCCCATGGAATGGTTAGAGGACCTTTCGTGGTTTACTGGCACCTGATGGACCTTAGAGATCAGCCAGCAAGTGGGGTAGGTTAGAGAAGAGTTGGATTCAGGAACTAGTGAAGTATTTAGATTTTTAGAAAAGAAAATAACTTTGAGTCACTAGGAACAGAATGGCCAGACTTTGATTTGGAAAACCACCTTGTAGCAGGTAGGTAATTGGAAAGAAGAAAGGGCAGTTGATTTGTAATGTATCCAAGAAGCATAGGTTGGTAGAACTTCACCGAAGTTCACTTCAGTGACCAGCAGAAGGCGCTCATCGACTCCCTGTAAGAGTTTATTCTTTAGGCAAAGGGGTTTTTCCTTAAAATTTCATCCTAATTTTAGCATTTGTTGCCTTTTGTTTGCAGCAGTAATTTCTGTAGAATTATAATATGACTTAATATATCTCATTTTTCAACATTTATTAGTTGGAATTGTTTTTATAAAGAACAGTTATCCTTGAGCTGAGGCTGTAGCTCAGAGTACAGCACTTACCTAGCATGTACAGAACCCTGGGATTGATTGCTGGTACTGGAGACAAATAAAAATAAAAACAAAGGAAAACAAAACACATGACAAAGAGGACTTATTTTTCCCTCCACAGGGAAAACTTATCTTGAATTATCGAGCTCAGTTCAATAACTTTTTTTCTGTTCAGTTTGTTTCAGATATGAAAGTTGGAAATTTTTTTAGTTTGGTTTCTGTATGCTTTTGATATGCTCTCATTTTTCTTTTCGGTTTTTTTTTTTTTTTTGAGACAGGATTCCACTTTGTAGTTCAGATTGACCCTGAGCTCACTATGTGCCCAGACCAGCCTTGAACTCACAGTAATCCTCCTGCCTCTGCCTCCTGAGTGCTAGGATTACAGGTCTGAGCTACCAGGCTCAACATTGTAGTTATGTGATACTGGGGATCAAACTCAGGACCTTAAAAAAAAGAAATGCAGAACTTTGTGACTTGTGTTTGTGTTTGTGGCACTTTCTTGGCTTGAAATTGTTTATAATAAACTGAGTAAGAAAAAAAAAAAACCTCAGGACCTTGTGCTTGCGAGGCAGACGCCAGAACCATGGAGCTAAATCCCTGGCCCGCTTTCATCTTTTTTATTATTTCCTTATTTCTGGCAATATAAGGTATTTTAGGGTCTTGTATTTTTTTCTCTAGCACTAGATCTGTTCATGAGCTTTACAGGTCTATTATTTATGAATCCTGTATTTTGAAGTTTTTTCTGTGAATTTTTATTGTTCATGTATCAGTTTATTAATTTTCCTCTGAAGTAAAGTTATTCTAAGATACATGTTCAGAGTTCCGTGGATTGCTTTAGACTGCCAATGTGTGGATATTAGGTCACTTAAAAGTAAAGAAACTTTTTTTTTAACCGAAGATTTAACCCAAGACCTTTTGCTCTGAGTTATATCCCTGCCCTTTTTTTCTTAGTTTCTATTTTGAGATGAGGTCTTGCTAAGTTGTCCTGAGGGATTTGTGAGTCTTCTGCCTCAGCCTCCCAAGTACTGAGGATGCAGGCTTATCCTACCATACCTGGCTAAGAAACTTAATTTGTAACTGGAGTAGGCTAGATGCTTTAGAGCAGAGCTGGCTTTCCCAGTGTCAGAATTACTAGTGAATTTTCATGAGCATCTGTACTGTGGTCCTCAGATGATCACAGCTAAATGACTCAGGCCTTGATGAATTTGAACCTTTTTAGGAACTTGAACTCAAATATTATTTGGGAGCTTATCCTGCTGACAGGGTGCAATTTTGACCCTTCATTTACACTGTATTCTTTCATCCAGTTCTCTATAGGTAGTTTAGGGAAATTTGCTCTTTGCCTTTTTCCTCTTATTTTCTCCCAGTGTGGCTCTCAGGGCAAGTGAATGGCATGTGATGATGCCCTTTGGAGGGAAACGTAGCTGTGGGCTTTAAAGCGAAGCCAAGACATTTTGGAGATTTTGGGTGATTACTTGTGAATAATCAAAAGTATATCTTTTCATTTAGCACAAAGATTGTGATTGCCTTTATAATCACCTCTGTATAAACTTTTGCCTTTACTGGAAGTAATCCCAGAAAACCATAAATTTAAGTAATAACATTTTTGTTTTAATTTTTTATTTCACATGAAAAATACATCATCCTTTGAGATACTTTAATATCTTACTTATGTGGAAATGCCTTGTGTTTCAAAAAACACTGACTTTTAAAACTTAGCTTCAGATTGCTTGAAATCATTTTAAGTCAAGAAATATTTTTGTTCCGAATGAGCATGAGGGGGCAGCAGAGGTACTCTGTGTGTGTTACTTAAAACAGTACTGTTGGGTAGCACAGGACAGCACAGGGCAGCACAGGGCAGCACAGGGCATATTTAAAAAATCAGTCAGGTTCACTAATTGATTTGTGTTGCCTGATTTAACTCCGGTAGTAAATATAGTTAATGTTTTAATGGAAATAGCCACTGTTTCTTGTGTGATACGTACTTTTCTTTTTTTAAAATTGAATTCTTTACTGGTACATCTTATATACAGTTCACAATCACACTCAACATTGGTGAATTTGTACCAGTATATGACAGAAGTTCTCATTTTTACCCATGTGCCTACCCACCCACAACCCCCCCATCACTTATATACATGCTATTTCTTTTTCTTTTGGAATCATATTTATTCTTACCCCTCATTATGTTTCCCCACCACATTTCTTTTGAATATTTCCTATTTTACAAAATCTGTCAGACATTATAAAACTCATTTACATCTACAGGTTCTCAGAGAAAAGATACAGTATTTACATATCTGTGATCTATTTATTTCACTTATTAGTGTTATACTATTCTTTTTAACATGTACTTGACATGAAATAGCCATATCTGCCAAAGTAGCTATGATAAAGCTGTATTTTCAAAATCAAGTTTAATTCTCACCTTAGTGGATGTTTTTTTTGGGTCCCAGGTGTCTTCTCTGTATCTCTCTAGCCATGTACCTCCGACATATTAATACAGGTGCAAGGTGTATTAATACCTTAGGCAAGGTGTAGGTAGTAAAGCTGCACTCGGTAATGTGTTGAGAAATTTTTGCTCTATTTTGTTTTTTTTTGAGATGGTGCCTGGCAGTGTTCCCAAACTGTTAGTGAATTCTGGGACTAAGGCAATTATCCTGCCTCAGCATCCCAAATAATTGGTACTATAGGATACTTTACCTGGCAAGAAGAAAATTGGTTTTGAATAAGCCAAGTAAATATTCTACCCTCTCATTTTCTTTGATAATAGTATTTGCCAGAATAAAGCTTAAAAATACACCGTTGACTTTTCTACTTGAATCATGAACTGAAAAAGAATAAGCAGATGCCTAAGAAAAGATAGGTAACATCTGTCAATAGGGCATTTTTTTCTTTCAAGTGAGTGAAAAAATCCAAAATAATCTTGAGGAACATGATAGTGTGAAGTCAAATAGACTGAAAATAGTCCCAAACTGAGAATTCACTTAAGTTTAAATTGAATCATATAAGTATTTGCACTTCAAATTACAGTTTAACAGGTGGCCATGACTGGATTATGATAAAGGTTGAACCTTGAGGTAAAGAAATGACATAAAGTGATTGGTGGTTTCTTGAAGATTATAGATTTGAATAATTATTAAAAATGATTAAATATATACCTTCGAGGAAAAGGTCAAAAGAAATGGTGACTGGGCCGGAGGGTTAGCTCAGTGGTTCCGGCGCCTGCCTCGCAAGCTCAAGGTCCTGAGTTCAATCCCTGGTAACCACATACAATGCTGGGTGTGGAGACTCACGCCCACCAGCCATCAATACCACATACCACAGTGCTGGGTGTGGTGGCTCACGCCTGTAATCCCAGCGCTCGGGAGGCAGAGACAGGCGGATTGCTGAGTTCCAGGCTTCCCTGGGCTACATAATGAGCTCAGAGCCAGCCTGAACTACAAAGTGAGACCCTGTCTCAAAAAAAAAAAAAAAAAAAAGAAATGGTGGCATCTATGTTTGAGAAGTACTATAGCACAGTGGTTAAGAACTTGGGCTTCAGGGCTCACCTGCATGTCCAGTTCTGGCTTGTCACATACTAATTGAGCTCCGTGACCTTTGCAAGTTGTTTAATTGTTCTGAAAAGGAGAGATCTTCTTTAAAGTGTTATTGAAGCTTCATATGAAATATTATGTTTAATTGTTCAGAATAGTTTGGTGCAGAATAAGCCTGCAAGAATGTTACCTATCTCTATCTGATTTGAAGTATGTAAAGTATATTGATTTCCATAGTGTCAGTTTTGAAAGGAGGTGTCAGAATGAAGAATGCTGATTCTCTCTCTGAAAGGTGTCCTGGTGCTTGTGTCATCATCATGTGTAGCTAGGCTATGGTGGTGAGTACTCATTGCCAATGCTGCTTTAGCATTTCTCATTATGCATAAAGACCTTCTGAACTTTTTGTATTTGTACAGTCATCCTGTGTATGTCATTAGTTCTGTATTTAATGGGCTCTGTGCTCTCTCATTGGTTATTGAACACAAGGCTTTCACACTGAGCTACATCTTAGTCTTTTTTAAATTTTGAAACATGGTCTAAGTCACCAAGGGTGGGCTTAAACTTGTGATCCTCCTGCCTCAGCACTCCCCAAGCATTGGGATTATAGGTATTTGCTACCGTGTCCAGTTCAATGGTGGTTTTCTGAATTAAAAATTGAATTTAGGGCCAGGAATTTAGCTCAGTGGGTTCCAGTGTCTGCTTTGCAACCACAAGGTCCCCAGTACCACATATTACAGTACTGAGTGTGGTGGCTCATGCCCATAATCATCCTGTCTCAAAAAACAAAAAACAAAAACAAAAAAAACCCCAAAAACAAAAACTTGAATTTAGTACCCATAGATTAAAATTTTCCTTTTGATGACGTGAGAAAGATTAGGTGAGTATTATTACATATGTGGAAGGTAGGAATTTTTTAGTGGCCTCGTGAGTATTTAGATGAAAAGCAGTTATGTTCTGAGGCAATCCTGGATGAATGTTTATGTCTATACATTTCCTTATTTTTGCTGTTCTTTATTTTTGTCTTTGATAGAAACATACATAATTGGGCCCGAGATTTAGCTAGGTGGTTCCAGTGCCTGCCTCTCAAGTGTAAGGTCCTGAGTTCTATCCGGTAACCACATACAACAATGCTGGGCGTGGTCGCTCATACCCACCAGCAATCAATACCACATACCATAGTGCTGGGGGTGGGGGATGGGGTGGGTGGGGTGGGTGTGGTGGCTCACGCCTGTAATCCCAGCACTCGGGAGGCAGAGGCAGGAGGATTGCTGAATTCGAGGCTTTCCTGGGCTCCATAGTGAGCTCAGGGCCAGCTTGAACTACAAAGCGAGACCCTAATTCAAAAAAAAAAAAAAAACCCATACATAATCGCATAGAATGCTCCAAGTCCCCTTTTCCACCACTACTCCACACTCATTTTACACCGTCCCATTTTTAGCAAAAGAACCATTTGGGTATGAGGGAGAAAATTCTTTGACATATGAAAACAGGAAATGTTGCCCACATGCTAGCAAGCTAACAGATATGTGGACATAATTGTATTTCTTTTTTTTTCTTTATTCTTTTTGGGACAGGGTCTCACTTTGTAGTTCAGGCTGGCCCTGAGTTCACTATGTAGCCCAGGTAAGCCTCGAACTCAGCAATCTTCCTGTCTCTGCCTCCTGAGTGCTGGGATTGCAGGTGTGAGCCAGCATGCCCAGCACTGTGGTCATAATTGTATTTCTTGGAATGTTTTTCATCTTATTATTGAAGGAGGATGTTATGATATATTATTTTTCCTTTGTTTTTCTTTACAGAAACTTATAATTTAGAAGTATCTGAAGGCTCAGGATCTTTTCCTTCTGGGTATTATTACAAAGACCAGTGGAGGCCCAGAAAGTTTAAGATGCGCCAGTTTAACGACCCTGACAACATCACAGAATGCTTGCAGAGAAAGGTGATATATTTTTTTGGTGATTCCACAATCAGGCAATGGTTTGAATACCTCACTTCATTTGTTCCAGGTTGGTACTTCCCTGTTTTCATAATTATTTCCCACATGCATGAAATTAGATCTGAAATGAGTAGACTCATGCCAGTGCCTGAACAAAGGCATCTTGTAAGGAAGCAGTTATTTCTAGTGAGGACTAATAGGGTGTCCTTAACTTGGGAGAGATGTGTGACAGTTTCTAATACATAGTGTGTTGTTCTGGTGGAAGCCCTGATTAAATGTGTGATTTTGGTTAAGTCATTTATTTCTCAGGACTTCATTTTTCCCTTTGTGAGATGAGACAGCTGGAGCAGGTGTCTTTTACTTTTAAATTCTAGGTTATACAATAGAGGTGAACATTTGCAGTTGTTTCCCTTCAAGTTCCAGTTGTTCCAATTCCAAATTATACTAGTAGCTAAACACATCCTCATAATAAAGCCATTCATTAGGCCTTGAGTGGTGTGACTGTGCTAGAGCTGGCTCTTGCTGAGGGAGTCTGGGTAAAGTCCAGCATTCTCTGCTTCTTGATTTCTCTGCTTGGTTTTGACTGCTGTCCAGATGTAGAGCGAAACTTCACTGGTTGCAAGTCCATCTCTTATTTGCAAAATACTTTCTTTTTGGGCCCAAGATTTAGCTCAGTGGTTCCGGCGCCTGCCTCACAAGCGCAAGGTCCTGAGTTTGATCCCGGTAACCACATACAATACTGGGCGTGGTGACTCACTCCCACCAGCCATCAATACCACATACCACAGGGCCGGGCGAGGTGGCTCATGACTGTAATCCCAGCACTCGGGAGGCAGAGACAGGAGGATTGCTAAGTTCGCAGCGGCTTGCCTGGGCTACATAGTGAGCTTAGGGCCAGCCTGAACTACAAAGCGAGATCCTGTCTCAACAAAACAAAACAAACAAACAAAAATCTTTCTTTTTATGGAAGTGGTGTTGATGAGGTCAGGAGGGATGGATCCTAGGAAATTGATAAGTTTGTGAGAACTGATTTTTTTTTGGAATCATTTGTATGGGGAGGGCTGTTAATGAATTAAATTCTTATGGTTTGTTGTGAATTGTGTTTTTCATCAGCTTTCTGAATTGTTATATAAACTTACTTTCTAATTTGATTTTTAGAAGGAAAGGGTGAAATAGATAATGTCCTAAAAGGAAAAGCCAATTCTCAGGTTTGTTTTGTTTTTTTAATTTAGAAGACATAGTTGAATTTTATTTGATAGAATAAATTAATAATCAAAAGAAATGGTGGCATGATGCTGGTATTGTTTGACGCTGAGTAGGCAGGGCTTCTAGGTGGCTATAATTGCTTGCTTCTTAGTTTTTTTTATGATGTGATTTGGCATTTCCACTAATGGGAATGATCACATTAACTGTTCTGATTGTTTTCCACCAGACCCTTTACAGAAATACTTTCATCTGATAAAGCCTTGTGTGGGTGCTTGATTTTTATTAGAAATAAAATTGTAGGGCTGGAGGGTTAGTTCAGTGGTTCTGGTGCCTGCCTCGCAAGCGCAAGGTCCTGAGTTTGATCCCCGGTGACCACATATAATGCTGGGCGTGGAGACACGCCCACCAACAATCAACACCGCATACCACAATGCCGGACTGGTGGCTCACGCCTGTAATCCCAGCACTCCGGAGGCAGAGACAGGAGGATTGCTGAGTTCGCGGCGGTTTGCCTGGGCACCATAGTGAGCTCAGGGCCAGCCTGAACTACAAAGCGAGACCCTGTCTCAAAAAGCAAAAAAAAAAAAAAAAAAAAAAAAAAAAAAAAAAAAAAAAAAAGAAATAAAATTGTAGCTTATCTTTTTGCATTCAAGTAGGGCTGGATGCTAAGTAGTAATGAATTAGGTAGGAAAATCTGGAAGAGAAGTCTGGGATTACAGAAAGAAAAAAGTGAAACCAGCTTTACTTGTTAAGAATACAGGACAGTTGCTATCTGCTCCAACCACTTCAGAATGCACTGTCCACTCCCAGAGGGCAAGGCCTGACATCCATGTGGCTTGCAATGCCTGCAGTAGTGGGCACTGAATGAGTACTTAGGAAGTGCTAGTGGAATTGTGTTGCTAACATTTCCTTACTCTGTCGTTCTAAGGCACTTTTAGAAAATTTAGGTAGATGAGACAAATCTTCCCTCCTGGGGGCATATTTCAAGTGATGAATTGTACAGAATTTTTTAGGAGTGACAAAGAGGTCCCACTGATTCCTGAGTTCTTTGGAATATTTCAGAGGAACAAGATCTTGAAACATAATAAAGGCGAGGAAAAGAAGGAAATTCTCAATAGTGTTGCTACCTTTGTTATTTATCATGATAGAGACAGATAGGACAGTAGCATGATTTTCCACCCATTTGGTAAAATTGAAAGTCAAAAGAAATAGAATTGTTTCTTTCACTTCCTGTAAAAAGAGAAATTTAGATTGCTTTATTTTTATGGACAGTTGTATATATTTATAGGGTATGGTATAATACTTTGATATATGTGTACATCATAGAATGATTATAATTGATATATATGATTATAATTGATATAATCAATACCACTTTACATATTTATTTGTACTGAGAACATTTGAGATTACTTTTTATCAGCTTTGAAATATGCAATACATCATTATTAACATTATTAACTATAGTCACTGTTGTGCAGTAGATCTCAAAAAGCTTAATCTGCTTAACAGAAGTTGTATACCCTATAATCATTATCTCTCCATTCTCCCCTCAGCTCCACTCCAATCTCTAGCCTTTGGTGAGTTTTTACTCGCTACTATAAGTGTTAGATATTTTTAGATTCCATATGTGTTTTTCCATTATTGGGTTATTTCATTTAACATAGTATCCTTCAGGTTCTTCTGTGTGGTTACAAATGGCTGAATTTCCAGAAAGAATTATTTTGTTGCTATTATGTATTCAAAGCAGAAGGTATAGCCCCCATCCTAGAAGACATACAGAAGAATAAAGTGTAAATGCCAGTTTGCTTTAAAAATATTAAATCATCGGTGCAAACAGCAAGATTTCTTGGCTAAATAGAAGTAAAAAAATATTTTATTTTTGAGGTGGAGACATAAATATAGACTCTCTCATTGATGGTATTACTTATAACTCCAAGTTAATGGAAGCAGCGAAATAGGTATTGGCTTTACATTTGTATTATAACATTTGTTGTACTTTAATTTTAAAAACTATTCTTTGAGTCAGTTAAAAATAATCAAAATATAAGTGCTTAGCTTGAATATCTTCATGAATTTGAGTTTTCCTTGTTCCAGATTTAGTGGAGTTTAACTTGGGTAGTCCCAAGAATGTGGGTCCCTTCCTTGCAGTGGACCAGAAGCACAACATCCTGCTCAAATACCGCTGCCATGGACCACCGATCCGCTTTACGACTGTCTTTAGCAATGAGCTCCATTATGTGGCGAATGAACTGAATGGGATTGTGGGAGGGAAGAACACAGTAGTTGCCATAGCCATATGGTCTCACTTCAGCACCTTCCCCTGGGAAGTATACATCCGGCGGCTCAGGAATATCCGGAGAGCAGTGGTCCAGCTCTTGGATCGAAGCCCTAAGACCATAGTGGTCATCCGGACAGCCAATGCCCAAGAGCTAGGGCCTGAGGTGAGCCTCTTCAACAGTGACTGGTACAACTTTCAACTGGACACTATCCTTCGGAGGATGTTCTCAGGGGTTGGCGTATATCTTGTCGATGCCTGGGAGATGACCCTGGCCCATTATCTACCCCACAAGCTGCATCCAGATGAAATTATTGTGAAGAACCAGCTGGACATGTTCTTGTCTTTTGTGTGCCCCTTGGAGGCCTAACCTGTCCTGGTGGAGACTAGAGGAATCGCATTTGGTGACCCTCCTAAATGATCTGCATTACAGGAAGTTTGTGGGTGGCCCCACTATGAAGTGGTTATTATCAATATGTAGAAAATTCAAAACAATCTATACTTTATGTACTGAACTGTAAGGAGGTTAGTCAATGCAGGTTACATTATATCTACCTATAGGATTTTTCCAGTCTTAGCCATGGTAGAACCTTATTAACAGCATACACACTGTATTCCCTTGGTAACCAAAGACGCCAATGAGTATATTTTAACTAGCTTCTCTTGGGAGTGGAGATTACTGTGATAAAATGTAAGAGAAATGTTCTGTTGTAAAGGGAAGGGACAAATTTGGTTGACAAAAGAGTGTTTGCAGCTTATCTGGTGAAGTAAATCGAACATATCTTGGTGAACAGCACAAGTGGTCCATCTTCAGGGAGTGAAGTAGGGCTGTGGTCAGAGGCTCCTGTAACACAGTGAAGACTGCCATGTCTCAGGGGTTTCTCTTGATCTACCTTTTCTGAATTACTTGAAAAGACCAATGTGGTTGGTCAGTTTTATAATGAGAATATTATCAAGTTCCTGTTTTTATCTAGGAAAGACAGAAGAGAAATATGAAAGCAGTATGTATTAAATCTGTGTTTTGAAATGATATTTGCATTCAATGATTATTTCTTACTTGATTCTGCTAAATTTTATGTGATAAATACTTCTAGAAAAATCACTTTTAGAATTAAAAGGGGATCTCTATATACAACAGTTTATTTTTAATGTTCTGAAGTTTGAAGGTTTTAATAATTGACTTTTATGTAATGAATGCTATTATAAAGTCATAGAGCTTTTTTTCCACTAATTTCAAGTGTTGGTTTCTGGTTATTTTGACCTACATATTAAAATTAGAAATTAGAATCTAATTAGAAATTAATAAAATTAGATATTAAAAACTCATGACAGGTATTTCTTGATTTGCACATAAGGTATACACATTCATTCTTAAAAGTAAGTGTTTTTTCTACTAACAATTAAATTGACAGTTTCATTTTATTTTTGCTTGTCAATTTTAAATGAATTTAATTAATTTGGTCTCATTTCTTAAGTACCCTTATTTTGGAGTTATGATAGATTACAGTTTGTATTGTACAGTTGTCCCTAACTAGACTTGTGAGAGAACTGGGGAGGTTTTAGAGGTGAAGATGGTTTTTGAAAGCCTGAAAACTTTGTACCCTAAAAGGACTGGATCAAAGAATTTGTTTTTGTTTTTGTTTTTTCTTTAAACTTAAAACAGTGTCTAAGATCTTCTTTTCTTATCTTTGAGGATTATGTAATATTTTTAAGGAGAAAAGTTTTAAAAATTGTTTTCTGAATCTGAAGAGGACAAACGTAGTAATATATATGAAGACAGCTTATTTTAAAGTACTTAAGCAGAATGAAAGTCTGTGCCTGCAGGAGTTAAGGAGTTAGCCTTCATGGTAAGCGTCTGTGGTTTTTGTCATAGGAGTGGTGTTCTACTCTCGAGAAACACTGAGAGAGGGCAGATAGAACCAAGAGAGCAACATGCGGCTGATGCTTTAAGAGCTTTCCCAGTATTTTACTTAATTCTTATGATCTGTTAATGTAAGTGAACTAATAATGTATGTGGAAGTCCATACCCCTTTTCAGCTACAACTTGTTAGGCTCTTGTAAAGAGGTTTCACTTTTTGAGAACTTTGATATTTTTCAAGAAGTACTGCTGGATGAGGCCAAGGAATTGTTTCCCTTGGCGAATTTCAAGAAGAAATTCTCCAGTGGTCTGGAGAGATGCTGCTTGTCTAACCTATTTCTTGTGACCTTGTCCAGTTTCTGTTGTTTTTTGATTTGCTTAACTAAAGTCCTAAAGATTTGGTGACAGAGTTTCTTGAGATAATCTCTATCACTTCCTTTTTTTGCCTTTCTAGACTCTGGTGTGGAAATTTTAATTAATTAATTAATTAATTAATTAATTAATTAATTTTGCAGAGCCAGGGATCAAACTCAGAACTTTGCCCTTGTAAAGCCGGTGGTTTCACCACTGAGCTATAACCCTGGCCTCATAAGTGTGGAAAGTTTAGTAGAGATTAAAATATGATCTAAATCTTTCTCAGAGCAATTAGGGATACATTGAGGATCCCTAATATGAAAACTCCAAATCTGAGATCCTTCAAAATCCAAAACTTGTGTGCTCGCTTCGGCAGCACATATACAAAATCCAAAACTTGTTTTTCTACCCATGGGAGAAAACCCTTTTTTTTTTTTAAATTGAAATTTACTGGTACGTGTTTGCAGTACATATTGACTATATTCCTCGTGTGGAGTCAGTCCATGTGTACCACCCATCTCATTTTAATTCTTTTTTCATCCCTTTCCCCCTTATTTTCTACTCCTCCTATGTCATGTCCCCTCCTGTTTTGCAAAAGATCAACTTATTTCCTATTTTATTTTGTTCTTCATTTATGTTTTGGGTTTCTCATATGAAAAACTATGTGGGATTTTAAAAAAATTTTTAAGTTGATTTTATTGGTACATTTTATATACACACCATGATCACACTTAACATTGAGAATTTGTACCAGTATATGACATGACTTCATTTTCATTTTTCCCATTTTCTTGCCTACTCTACAACCCCTCTGCCCCTATAAACCCCAGCTGTTCCCTTTTTTTACCATCAATTTTTTCTTTCCCTTCTTTAGTTATCCCTACCCCCTTTTCCCTTTGAATATTTTCTACTTTCCAATATCTATCATACATTTTAGAACTCATTTATATCTTCAGTTTCTCATACCAAAGGTGCAATATTTACACATCTATGACCTGTTTATTTCACTTATGAGTATGTCCTCAAGGTATGTTCTTTTTTAGTTTATTTTTGAGACAGGGTCTTGCTTTTGTAGTTCAGGTTAACCCTGAATTCACTGAATAGCCCAGGCTAGTCTTAAATTCTGGGATTACAGGCGTGTGCCACCATGCCCAGTTTACCATGTGGTATTTATATTTGTATGTCCAAAACTTTTTTGAGTATGAACATGGTACCAATCATGATACCAGTGAAAAATCTGTCTGACCTTATGTGAGAAGTCACAGCCAAAACAAAGACACATTAAAAATTTTGTATAAAATCACCATCAGATTATGTGTATAATGTTTATGTGAAATACATTTGATGTGCAGGCTTCAGTCAATCATTGACAATCTCTGTATATGCAGATACTCCAAAATTTTTTTAAAAATCCAAAATCTGAAACCTGTATAGTAATTTCTCCTGAAAAATGTACTATAGACCAGCACCACATAGTTGTGAATATTAGCATGTCAGTCAAAAATAAATTTATTTTATACTGGGCTTGGTGGCTCATGCCTGTAATCTTGGTATTCGGGGACAAAGAGGCAGGAGAATTGTTGTGAGTTAAAGGCAAGCCTGAACTACAAAGTGAGACCTTGTCTCAAAAAATTAAAAATAAAATAAGTTTGTTATAAATCTATTTTTCTCACAAAAGATTTCATAAATTTTAAAAACTATAAAATCTGAAAGAAAATATCTGTGGATATAATCTATAATTATATCATGAATGCAATGAACTTTAGCATTTTGGGAAGGCGGTTGAGACAGGGTCTCACTTTGTAGTTCAGTCTGACCCTGGGCTCACTATGTAGCCCAGGCAAGCCTCGAACTCAGCAATCCTCCTGCCTCTGCCTTCTGAGTGCTGGGGTTACAGGTGTGAGCTACAACACCCAGCATTAATTTTAGCATTTTTAATATTACAGGTTGCTTAATCACATATGGTATTTCTGGGATCTGTCTCTATATTTAGCTACTGTAACTTCATATCAAAATAGTTGGGAAGAAAATCAAATCTGTACTAAACTTGTAGAGAATTTTCTGATCATGATACACTATACAGTGTAATGAACAATTTCTGTAGCATATACATTGTATTAGGCATCATAAGTAATTTAGAGACAGTTTAAAGTATATAACAGGATGGGTGTAGGTCATATACAAATATACCACCTTTTCATGTGAGGGTAAACATCTGCTGATTTTGGTATCTGCAGCAGAGCCAAGTACTGAGGAAAAATTGTAGCTATAAACAGAGAATTCGGATCTGCTTTTTGTTTTAACATACAGCATAGACGTTTTTCTGTGTTAAATAGTCAATACTATAATTATAAAAGTCTGCCTCATAGTTCTCTAATGATGTTATTAGTATGTGAGTTGGCCATTATATGATTGGATGTTTAGGCTTACAATAAAATATGAAAACTGGTTTACATATAATTTCTACAGATAATGATATGGATTTTTATTTTGGCCTGGCAGTATTCATGTAACAATGAATCTCATATTCCAGAACTAAAATAATGGATTTGATTATATTTATCAAGGTCTTCTATGAAAATTATATTTATAAACATTACCATATTAAGAATAACTATTCTTTAGTAGTTATAAAACAGATCTTCGGTGTTCCAATGTGATCTCTTTTACCATTGTGAAAACCATAATGCTGACTGATATTTCCTGACTTTATGGATTAAGTTTCAGATCGATAAATCGTTTTTTTGTTTTGTTTTGTTTTGTTTGGTACCAGGGATTGAACTTGTGACCTTGAACTGGAGAGGCAGGCACTGTAAATCAAAGTTCTTGAGAAGAATATAAGCCACTATTCAAATGTTACATTCTCCACAGGATTTATTCTGCAATAAAGTTTCAGTGAACTCAAGATGCCTTATACCTCACTGTGCGGTTAAGATTTTTTTTTTTTAAATGATACACAGTCTCCTACTGCTGCTAGAACCCGGCTGTCGGTGGAGGTAGTGCAGATTATTGAGGGCAGAGGTTCATAGGACATAGAAGCCAAAGCAGGAAACATACTTCTCCAAATTTAACCTATCTCTTGAAAGTGCACCTAATTTTTTAAAAAAGTGAAGTTAAATGAATGCATTCTATGTAATTTTCTTTTAAAACTTGAATTAAGAGGAAATCAGGCCTATTGAGTTTTAAGAACCTGCCAATTTCTGTTGGAGAACCAGGCACCTGTCAGTTCCTGTGTAATTGCAAGACTGGATTGTAACACTGGCTGGGGAAGATGACTTTAAAAAAAATGACAAAGGGGGCCGGAGGTGCCTCGCAAGCGCAAGGTCCTGAGTTTGATCCCCGGTAAGCACATATAATGCTGGGCGTGGAGACACGCCCAACAATCAACACCACATACCACAATGTTGGACGTGGTGGCTCACGCCTGTAATCCCAGCACTCGGGAGGCAGAGACAAGAGGATTGCTGAGTTTGCGGCGGCTTGCCTGGGCACCATAGTGAGCTCAGGGCCAGCCTGAACTACAACGCGAGACCTGTCTCAAAAAAAAAAGACAAAGGAAGCCATACAGAGATCACAATACCCCGGGTCCCAAAAGGGAAAAAAGTGACATAGAAACTAAATGTCATAGCAGAAATCCTTTCAGTGTTGCACAATGGTTCATACCCTTTATAAATCCACTCCGTGCTTAAGGCCTGTGAAAATAATCATCTTCGTGCCACAAGACTGTAGCTTTTATAAAACATTAATTTTCTTAGGGCCGGGATTTAGCTCAGCTGTTTCAGCACCTGCCTGCTGTCTGCCTCACAAGCACAAAGTCCCGAGTTTGACTCTTGGTTGTACACACCGCAATGCTAGGCATGGTGGCTCACACCTGTAATTCCAGAACTCAGGAGGCAGAGGCAGGAGGATTGCTGAGTTTGAGATTTGCGTGGGCTACATAGTGAGCTCAGGGCCAGCCTGAACTACAAAGTGAGACTCTTGTCAAAAAAAAATTAATAGTACATTTTAGATATACATAATGATAGCATTCAAAAAAACAAAAGCATGAAGACCATTACTTTGAGGCAAAATCCTGGGCCTTTAGCTTGTCAACAAACGTAATAGTGATACTACTTTTTGACTGCTGGATGTCAAAAGCTGTGGTGTGGAAGTACCTCTGCAGTCCATCCCCACACGGAAAAGATTAGAGAAGGCAAAGTAAGAAGTGTCTCTCCCGAAGAGGAATCCGGTCCTTGCTGTTGATGCACCGGGACAGTGAGTCTTTTAAGAGAAAAAGGTAGCAGCCGCCTCCAACTCCGCCGCGCGCTCCAGTCCGGGTCTTGGAGCCGGCCCGCGCGGGGAATGTCCGGGCTCCGTCCGTACCGCTTTGGCCTGGGAATTTCCAGGGTGCGGAAAAAGTCCACAAACCCATTCCCCGCTGCCCCCTCCGCCTCCTCGGCCCTCCTCGGTGCCCACGCAGCCCAAGTCGAAAGCGAGGATGACCGCGTGGTGCATTTCAGAAGAGCCGCCCCTGGCTCCGCCGCCCCCGCCCCGCCCCGCCGCGGCCCGCGGCGCCGGCTCTATAAAGGGACGCGGGCCGGGGTCGCCGCTCCCGCCCAGCCTGCGCGGTCGCGGGAGGGCGCCACTCGGGCTGCAGTCTGTGGGGAGAGAGTCGATGTGCTTTTACGTATTTATATGACTTAACTCTTCGAATATAAAGGTATACTTTCATTATATGCTATTTACTATGAGAAGTATCTTGTATGCTGTCCCACCCCCCTCTTCCCCATAGTCTTTCTTTCAGAGTCACATCTTACAAGTAAGTAATACTGATTGACTGGGGCAAAATACTAGAAAGTCAGGTTTTGGGGGAGAAAAATCCGGGATGGTTTTAGAGTTTGGCAGTAGCATGAACCGTGTGTTTGCCTTTACAAGCAGGAAGCACGGGGAAGGCTGATGGAAGACGGGGTAGCCTGGTTGGGTGTGAAGACAGCGTAGATACAACGTAATAATTTAGTGATGTAGAGTTGTGATATCCTGAGGCAGAACTCTCCCAGGACTTTTGGTGTATGAGTTTAGAGGGACAGTTCCCTACTAAGGATAAGCATAAAGCTAATTTTATAGAAAAATATTTCTGAATATATTGAAATATCTTGTAGCATGCTTAATATAAGAAACTTATATTACCTCTGTAAAATTAAAATTATGACCACCTTATGAATGAGGTACATTTAAAATTTGGCAATTTGGCTGAACCATCAGGTTCATAATAATCTGTATAAAGCGTTTCAAGGGATTTTGTCTAAATAAAAGTTTGTTTCTAGAAAGGATGGATTAGAGATTCTCTACAGGCGTTTGTGAGCTGGCTTTAGTAGGTGAAGGGATTGTCCCAAAGAGGATGACATTTATTATGTAAATCTTAAGTACTTGGTAATATATATAACCTTACTTTGAATCTGGCATCTTAAGAATACATTATCTGCCTGAGTGGAAACTTTTTAAAAACTTCTCTTGGTTATCAGTCCTTCTGACAATAGAAGAAGAGAAAATATTTCAGTACTCATTCACCACTCTCAGTCATCCCTGACAGAAGAGGGGATCAGCCGTGGACATCATCATTAACATGCGGTTAACGCCAAGGTCTTTGCTTGGCTTCAGAATACTATGTATGATCCACCAGCCCTCCACCTCTGGTTCAGAATTATTTTGCTAAGGCCGAAGACCCATCTGGGCAGGGTGAGAGGGGCTGTGGTAATATAAGAGTCAGAATGGGATGATTTAGCACATGAAGTTGGTGCGCACCTCATTGAGTTAAATGGTTGGAAGCATCATTTCTATTGTGGAGGTGATGGCCAGGATTAACTTAATTTAGTTTCTCAGATACTGACCTCCTTAGTTTGGAAAAGGAGGCAAAGCCTTGTATTTGTACTTTGTTCTGAAATAGGTCCTGCTGTCAAAAAGCAAAAGAAACCTTCGTAAAAGTTATGGATTCTGCAGTAGATTGCTTTTACAGACCCCAGTAGCTCTTCTGAGAGTGTTACCCGAAGGAAGATTCTTTAATTCCTCAGAGATCAACTATAAATTGCTCCTTAAAGCACTTCCTTTTGGCCTTAGCTGACACTGATAGGTGGCCTCTTGACTTTTTCTCCCTCAGGTTAATGGGAAGATCACAGAAGCTGAACTTCACCTTTTGACTTTCTTGGCCTGATGCTGAACTCCCAACGGTGAGGGCATGTACTTGTAACTGACTGGGATCTGAGTGTTGCTTGGGCCTTGGCTGACACAGTCAAAATGGAGTGGGGTGTTTTCTAAGAATTCTAAGACTCTTACGTTTCTTTTTTTTTTTTTTTTTTTTGAGACAGGGTCTTGCTTTGTAGTTCAGGCTAGCTCTGAGTTCACTATGTAGCCCAGGCAAGCCTCGAACTCAGCAATCTTCCTGTCTCTGCCTCCCGAGTGCTGGGATTACAGGCCTGAGCCACCAAGCCCGGCACTACATTTCTTTTTTTGAGACAGGGTCTTACTTTGTAGTTCAGGCTGGCCCTGAGCTCACTATGTAGCCCAGGCAAGCCTCGAACTCAGCAATCCTCCTACCTTTGCCTCCCAAGTGCTGGGATTAGAGGTGTAAACTACCATGCCCAGCACTTTTTTTTTTTTTTTTGGAGGACTCTTACATTTCTTAACTAAATTTTGAAGTTGCCTCAAAACCAGTATGAATTTTACTTGTAGGCATGTTATTACTATTATTTCTTAAGAACTGAAGTTTTTTGGTGGTTTAGCATTCTAAAACCAATCTGTAGACTTTCCACGATTTTTCATGAGTAGAGCACATGAACACAGCTCAGGGGAATTCAGCTGTCTGTGGACTGACAGTTTCAGGGTGATGTAATCTTTTACTTGCTCAGAGAGCATCATGTCATCTGAGTTTTGGTGGAGAGACTCAGTAGAACTAGCTCGCGTAATTTCTGATTAAAGCACTTCCTCTTCCTTTAATTTGAAACCATCTTTAAGGTAAAACACTTTCCTTAAACACTTAGTGGCTAAAAGTGTTGTGCTGCTCCTGGAGGAGTGGGTTGACTGGGAATAATCATTTATTAAAAACACTAGAAGCATCTTTAGGGGCTGACCAGCAAGAGTTCATTTAGTTCTTCAATACGTAGAAATAATTAGCCTTATAGCTAGCACTCAGGAGGATTGAGCACTTGACTCAGGGGCTCCCAATAGAGAATTGCAGAGCCTGGATTGGCTACCAGGCTGCTGGAACCTGAGCAGCACAGGGTGGAGAAGTCTGTTTATTCCCAGGACTCTGAATTCCCAAGGATCCTTTTCCTGCTTGCTCTTGGCGACACTCCACTCTGTTCACAGAAAACCGATACAGTTTTAGTGGATTACCACTGCAGCCTTTTTTGTTTTAAGAAGGTCAGGGGAAAATGCTTTGGATCTCAGAGTGAAGCTATATATATTGTGAAGAATGGCTGGGCTGTTTTGGAGGCAGCCTTTTATTTCCTTTTGAGTCAGGGTTGAGCTTTGTGGTTCAGGCTGTCTTTAAACTGGCTATGTAACCCAAGCTGGCATTGAATATGCAGTGATCCTTCTGCCTCAGCCTCCTGAGTAGTAGGACTACAGGCATGTGCCACCACACCTGGCTGAGCCTTTTACCTCTTAAGACACTTTTTGAAACAACTGGGAATATAAAGGAAGGGAGCATCCTGTTAGTGTTTCCTTTGCTTCTCTCAGGACTTTTCCTTCCATTGATGGAACGCTCTATGTTGGAAGAGTGCCCTAGTCACACTTTTGGTGAAGGGTCACCGTTGCTGCCTCTGAAAAGGCGAGCCTCAGCCACCTGGCAAACCCATTCAGCTGTTCCCTCCTATGCCTGCCATTGCAGAGTGAGTTAATTTCTAAATTTCTTTCAGAGATAACCCCCAGATTAGAAATTTGCATGTTTTGCAGTTTTGCAATGCGTGTGCGTTTGAGAAATCTCACATGATCACTGCCTAGTTTGTATTTCCTATTGCCTTTGTAGTATCATTTGAGTAGCTTAAGTAAATCTGCTTGCATGTTAAAAATAAAGGGTTTTGGGCTGGAGATTTAGCTCAGCGGTTCTGCCACCTGGCTCACAAGCACAAGGTCCCGGGTTCAATCCCTGGTAACCACATACAACAATGCCGGGTGTGGTGACTCATGCCCACATACCACAGTGCCAGGTGTGGTGGCTCACACCTGTAATCCCAGCATTCAGGAGGCAGAGGCAGGAAGATTGCCGAGTTCGAGGTTTGCCTGGGCTACATAGTGAGCTCAGGGGCAGTCTGAACTACAAAGTGAGACTCTGTCTCAAAAAAAAAAAAAAAAAAAAAAAAAAAAAAAA
>PVIC010027867.1:0-23584 GCA_004025085.1 Thryonomys swinderianus
AAAAAAAAAAAAAAAAAAAAAAAAAGCATAAAGCTCTTCTGAGAATTTTTAAATTTCTTAAAACAGCAATCCACCTTGATTACTTTTCAGAGGAAGTTTTAAAACAGCATGCTATGAACAAGGAAATGGTATTAACGCTGCAAATCGAACATAAAAATAGAATGAAGCTGTTAGCTCTGAATAGTAGATATTTCCAGTGATGAGGTCACCGTTTAGCTTTGTTTCACAGCATGAAAAAATATATCTAGAAATCATGGGTTATAACAGCTGCACATTGTTACTATTATATTATTAAAAGATGCACCTACCTTGGTCTTTGGCTCTTAAAATATTTTTTCATTAGAGGCTCTTGGAGGTAGAGGGAACCAATAAGCTCAACAACAAAACCACATGAATGATGTAGGGAAAGGCTGGTCATTTTACGATCTGCTGGATAGAAGGAAACTTGGGGTTTTGGTTTTATATGTTAGTAAGCGCACACAGTAAAAGCAGCAGTGCTATTAAAACAACTAAGGGTTTAGAGACAGAGAAAATTGATAGATTGTTTAGTATATTTCTAGGTAAGATTTTTAAAAAAAAATTCTTGAAAGCTAAAAATGCTATGCCATTAAAATGAAAAATAGGAAGTAGAGTTTCAAGGTCAACTTTGGGCTTTGTGACATAGCCACATGCACAGCTCTGTCCTGATTAAAAACCTACCAAGGCCAGCAACAGCCTCCTAGCTTTCAGGGAACGTAGGTATGACCCACCGCCCCGCTGTCTGCTCCGACTCGCCTCGAGAAACCTCACTTTCTCTTCGCTGCCTTTGGGTAAGGGTTTTGGTTGTAGCAGTTTGGGCTGTTGAAGGCTGACAGCCTTCAGTGGCAAGTTCCTTTTCCAGACTGTGTTCTTCCCCAGGACACACAGTGTGCAGAGTGCTCTCTGGCTAATGGGTGGCTGTTTCGATTATGAAGGGGTTTAAGGTGGAAAGAATTTAAACAGGTTTCTTTGATCTCCCAGTCTCTTTCCTTGGAGGAATCCTTGCCACGACCTGTCCTGTTTGCAGTCAGTGTTCTTTAGCCACTCTCAGGGTCACTGGCATTGAAAATAACTTATTTCTTTTTAAAACTTCTCTAGTTTCTGAAGTTTTGAAGGTCGGTTTCCTTAAGGCTTGCTGCTGTATAGCCTATTAATTTGACAGATTTTATTATTGCTATTGTACATCTCTAAGGTGTTCACAGGGAACTGAGAGTTTATCATTCAAAATATCTGGAAAATGTATTTCCATGTAGGAAAATTAGTATTTCAGTTACTGAAAAATAGACAACAAAGAGCAGTGAGAAGATCTTTGTGGCTGTTTTATATAATGGTTTTAGGGTAATAAGATAAAACTTCCTAGTCCAAATAATATGTTTAATTTCATGATCTGAAGACTTGAGAATGGAGTAGTCTACATTCCTTCCTGTGATTCAGTAAAAACATTTTTTAAAAAAACCTTACTAAATAAAAAACCTCACTGTCTAAAACACACAAAATGCCAACCACACATTTATGGTTTACATATACTTAAGAGAAAGAATAGAGATAATATTGTATGGAGTGACTCATATGCATTCAAGTGATTATTCCTGAACGGTGGAGTAAGAATTATTTTTGTTTCCAACTTTGCACACCAATGTTTTCTAATCTATTTTACGTGAATATGAATTATTCTCCTGAAAACAAAAAGTTCCAATTAATTTTAATGTCTTATCACTTGGAAACATCTCTGGCAGACATTCTTCCAATTTCCTATCACTAGCTTTAAAAGAAACATAATCAGATTATAAATGGATATGTAGCATACATATAAAATAAATGAGCAAAGTAACTTTAACATCCAAAACACCATAAGAATATTCCTAATTTTTTTTTTTTTGAGACCGGATCTCATTTTATTGTTCAGGCTGGCCCTGAGCTCCCTGTGTAGGCCAGGCGAGCCTCAAACTCAGCAATCCTCCTGCCTCTGCCTCCCGAGTGCTGGGAGTCACCACGCCTGGTATCGTATGTGGTTACTGGGGATCGAACCAGGGACCTTGCACTTGCTAGGAAGGCACTGGAACCACTGAGCTAAATCTCTGGCTCAGAATATTCTTAATTCTTGACACACATTTGTAATACCTTTAAGCTATAAGAATAGTGGCACAGTATAACTGAGGCCTCATGACGTGACCCATATATAAATTCTGATACTTGCTCATTTGCTTTCTGGCAATTAAGTGAATTGTATTCTAAGAGCATAGAAATTAGAGAGTTGAAATGACTCAGATAATGATTTATAGATTGCTTCATCCAATATTGTTGTTTTGAGAAGAAAAGTGATTTTGAGTCATTGTTTATTCCACTGTAAATATCTATGGAATGAATTTGTGGTTATAGTATGTTTGTATTTTTGTCTGAATAAATCTAATAGGAGTACTTCTCAACCAAAATAAACCACTTATAAATATACAGTAGTTTCACACACTCCTTTATTCCTTTGAGATGCCTTGTTTTTTTTCCCCTCTGTGCTCTTTTTGTGCTCAAATTATTGTATTAATTTCATCTCATTCCAGAATTTATTTTCCCCACTCTGTCTCCAGCTTGTACTCTTTTCTCTGACAAATGATTATTATATTTTCCAGTCCTCGAAATGTTATGGTTTACTTTCTTTAAGTACACGATGTGACGTTGATTTTTTTTTTTTTTTTTGAGACAGGGTCTCACTTTGTAGTTCAGGCTGGCTCTGAACTCACTATGGTGCCCAGGCAAGCCTCAACTCAGCAATCCTCCTGCCTCTGCCTCCCAAGTGCTGGGATGACAGGCGTGAGCCACCACACCCGGCACTGTGATATGCGGTGTTGATTGTTGGTGGGTGTGAGTCTCCACGCCCAGCATTGTATGTGGTCACCGGGATTGAACTCAGGACCTTGCACTTGTGAGGCAGGCAGTAGAACCACTGAGCTAAATCTCTGGCCCTGACGTTGATATTTTAATATGTTTTTGGTGTCCAGTTGTCATGGCTGCCTTGCAATCATGTGACAGATGCAATCCTTATACTCCCAATTCATTATCTTCACATCATCAAGCAAAAGTGGCTGATTCTTTACTTGTATCTGTTGAGACAAACAGTAGCTTTTCTTTTGCCATTTCATGTCACCTTGATTTGTTAGTTGATAAAAAACATACTTTTATGAATTCTACTCTAAGAACATAGGAGTTACATGAATGAATTACACTATTGACTATGATGTTCAGAGTTAAGATTCGTCATTATGGTTTGGATTTATGTCCCGATTCATTCTTACTGTTGGAAAGACTAAGTAGTGTATATCAGTATGGTTCATGTAGACTTGAAGAATCTATAATCTATGGCTGGCTTTTGCCAGAAGATGAGTTACATTAGGAATTATAAACCTAAATGTGTACGAGGACCAGGCAGCCAATCCAAAGGCGAGAAGAGAGCTTGATACTTTGAGAAATAATTGCCAATTGACCTTTAGCCTCCACGCCTGGGAGACAGAGGCAGGTAACGAACACAGTGGAAGCTGCAAAAGACAAATCACTACTTACTACCAGTCAACTGCTGGTAGCTCTTACAACCATTCCGGGGATGTTCATGTGCTGATAGTCTCTCGAATATTGTGGTGGTCGCGTTACTCTCTTGGCTGCTATAGTCCTACCGTGGATGGAGAGGCTTCAACAGGTAAGTGTTTTCTCTCACTTCTGGGTGCTGGAAACCCAGGGTCCAGATGGCAGCAGAGGTGAAACGTTCCCCTGGCTAACAGCCAGCCAGCTCCCTCTGCACCTCTGCTGCCTTAGCCCTATGTCAGGACCCAAGAGAGCCGTCGCTGGGCTCTGTTTTCAGTTGTGCTGTCGCGGCTGCCCTGAGATCCTGAACTGATTCAGAATGTTTGCCAGGAGGCACACAGCACCAGACCTGCTGAATGAGGTGCACAGAGACACATCGCAGTGTTTTAGGAGCTGCCCCTCCATTGGCCAACACTTAGCAGCAGCATTCACTGTATTTCTTCTTTCATCGCAACATACAAGACACTCATGATCGAAGACCCTGATCTGCTTTAGAAAGTTGCAAGGACTATGGGAACTGTATCTTCAAAGTGAGAGTATTTTGAGAGGGGTTAATGGCAGTGTATTTTTTACTGTAATTTTTTTTTTTTGAGACAGTGTCTCGCTTTATAGTTCAGGCTGGCCCTGAGCTCACTATGTAGCCCAGGCAAGCCTCGAACTCAGCAATCCTCCTGCCTCTGCCTCCTGAGTGCTGGGATTACAGGCGTGAGCCACCACGTCCGGCACTGTGGTATGTGGTATTGATGGCTGGTGGGCGTGGGCCACCACGCTCAGCATTGTATGTGGTTACCGAGATCGAACTCAGAACCTTGCGTTTGCGAGGCAGGCGCCAGAACCACTGAGCTAAATCTCCAGCCCTGTAATAATTTTTTATTGAACCATTCACCATATATTTTAATCACACTGTATAATTTACATACTATACAAATATGCCCAAAGTGAAAGCTAATAATCTATATAACTAATATGCTGTAATAAGAAGATACCTGTTGACCAACAGAAAAACCAAAAATAATAATTCATTAAAAAAGTGCAAAACTATCTTGGCCAATATAGATTCATATTATGATTTCGGCACTACAAAATGCAACTTTGGGCAGTCAGACTACTCATGTTTGGACAGAGAGATTGACAAAATTCTTCTGAAGATGTAAATAATCATAATGGTAAGTTTAGGGTCATAAAATGGCACACGAGGTGCTGTCATCTGTCTTCAATTAAACGAGCACCCAAACTTTCTCCCCAAAGTCTTCCAGGTGGAGAGCTTCTCATCCTACCTCAGACACTTTGCACTAAAGTCAGATTAGGAATATGAAAAAAGCACTTGAAAATTGCTCTGAAGAACCTGAGAATAACCTACAAGTCAGTATTTCTCAGACCTCCGCACAGGTAAGACCAGTCTGAGCGTCTCTCAAAATAGAAAAGTTTGGGCCCCGTACAATTAACTGAGCTGGAATGTCTGAAAGGCCACCCCAAATTCTCCGAGCAGTAGTCGCCTGCTTTTATACATAGATAAATCTAAGTGTTTTCTGAAAGTTAATTTGTAACAATCAATATCACATACCACAGTGCCGGACATGGTGGCTCACGCCTATAATCCCAGCACTCAGGAGGCAGAGGCAGGAGGATTGCAGAGTTTGAGGCTTGCCTGGGCTACATAGTGAGCTCAGGGCCAGCCTGAACTACAAAATGAGAACTCGTCTCAAAAAAAAAAAAAAAAACTGTAGAGGATTAAGACTCTAGAGAATAGAAAAGAACCCACACAAGAAAACAATATTAAGACACAATTGGTGTTACTGACAAGGGTCCTAAAAGTACCAACAGTGCTGATCTCTTCCGTGCCCCACGGAGAGAAGTCACAGCCATGAACTGTCCCTTCCTGCTGCGATGCCGTGAAGCACGCCTGGGCACCTACAGAGCAACGCTGTACGACAGAAGTGTGATAGGAGCCACCGTGTGGTTTTAATTTTTTTAGTTACCATATCTTACAAATTTTAAACAGATGAGATTCATTTTAATTTATTTAATTTAACCTAAAGCATTTAAAATATCACTTAAGCATCTAATCAGTGTAAGAACGATGAATACACTATGTTTCCCATTGCACCGTGTCATGGAAATTGGTATATATTCCAGACTGGCCGTGCAATTTAGTTCACTGAATAATGTTACTTCAAGTGCTCAGCCACGACACAAACGGTCAAGCGTTGATTGTGTTGGACAAGGAGCCTGCCCACTCTGTTAAATTAAGGAGCTCCTCTTGTCAAGACAACCTGTCTCAATCTACAAGAGTTGTCACTACTTCTTTAAGTGACGGGGGGGCCAGCAGCCTTCCTGCTCAGGACTGTCCTCCCACCCGACACGCCCTAGTCATGCTCTGTGCATTAGCATGATGACTTCTTCGATCAAAATTTGTGTGAATTTCAATATGAACCACCTATAAGACTGGAGTCAAAAGTTGTGTCACGTACTGCTCCAAATTCCCTGACTGTGATTGTGATGTGTATACGGAATATACCAATAAAATCAATTAAAGATTATGTTTTGGTATAGTTTTAACAAAAACTTGTATCAAAGTACCCCTTTGCCTTATGAGCTTGTAAAGACACACAGAAGCCACCATTTGTAGGGAAGAGCCCTCCCCAGATCCCAGATCAGCTGGCCCCTTCATCATAGGCAGCGTAGCCCCAGAACTGTGGGCAGTGATTTCTGTTGTTTATATTATCCAGCTGCCTCGAGGGTCTTTATCGAACTAGTATATTTTAAATCCTGAATGAGCCGTGTTTTCCCAAGGCCAGATTCACTAAATACAAACTAAGTATTTAAAAAGGTCTAGTCTTGGTTTGGAACAACAGGAACCGCCTGCGACTAGACAGAGCTACCCAGTTTGTCCTAAAGCTGCCTGGAACTCGCCTGAGTACTGTTGGATGAGGCTTAGATCGTTCTACGCACCATGTGGCGATTTTAGAGAGAAAAAGAGGCGAAGGCCTTTGAAAAGCCTGTGCCGAAGTGCAGGTGTCTCTGGTGGGTGCTGCCTGAGCGCTTGCCCGGGTTGTGCTACGAATACGAACGTCATGCAGAGCGCAAAGCCGCCCCATCGGGACGACACCCGCTCTCGACTGAGGAAGAGCCTGCTGAGGGCTTCGCACAGCCTCCTCCTGCAGTTCCCACCCTATGGTGTGCAAAGAAAACGATGCCCTAACCAAGCTTGTCTTGCCTGAAGTCGTGCACACCTGGGGAGGACCCCGCGAGTACACGTGAGGCTTCTTCTGAAGACGCGTTGCTTCTTTTCATTCCTCATCTTCAGTTACAAAGTGTAAAAACGCTGAGAGTTCACTTTATTTTGTCCTGTTTGAAGCCATCAACAGCTGCTGGCACCGATTTAAAACAGAAGAAGACGAGCTAACACATTTTAATCTGTCAGGGCGATTTATTTGGATGATTCTCTTAAACTGAGCTAATTATGAACTAAACCAACAAACTGGAAGGTGTAAGGGGAAAGGGCGTCTCCTCCGTGTCCTGCATGTGTGAGACAGATGTTCGAGACAGATGCGTCTCCTTGGTGTGTCTGCAGCGCCTGCTCCCGGGCCTGTCAGAGGCTGACCGTGAGAGGCTTCCTTATGTCTATGACATTTGAACAATTTTCTCGAAGAAGAGGAAATTGTTTGTTTATGCCCTAGGCAACTTGTGATCCAGAGAAGCAACGAGGAATTCTTGTGAACAGGGGAGAAACACCTCTTCGATTTTAGCTGATAAGGTCTATATAGCCCTGGCCTCCTCTTCAAGAAAATCAGCAGAATTTTTGCTAATGTTCACAATTTTCTTTTCCTCAAATCAGTTCATTCTGATTTCAAACCTGCCTCTTACCTCCCATAATTCCCTATCAAAATATATGTGCACTCTGGTCCAAAAAATTCACATATGTTGACTCAGATGTGAAGAACTTACATAACTTCCTTTAATTTTACATGTCTTTCCACTGATGGGTGAAAAAACTTGACTTCACCAATTAAAAGCGTCAAGCCTCTTTTAGTTTACAATAGCTCCTTTGGGTTCACTGGTCCGTCTTTCCGAGTTTGCCCCCTTTCTTGGTGTTCTGTCTTTGGCCGCTAGGAATGCTGGGAGGACAGGAAGTCCATCAGGCAACCTTGCTGTGTCTGGGCTTGGAGGCTGCCCTGAGCCCCTGGGGTTCACAGTTACCTAGGCCTGGCTGGACATGTTCCTCTGCTGAATCTGGGGCTTCTCCGAGAGGCGTAAACCCTTCCAGGAGACCTCTAATATATATTTTAAAAATTTCTTCCAACTCCAAAGCAAGCCAGGCCCTCACCCCGGTTCCCTTCTCCTCTTGTATTCCCAGGCATTTCCTCCCCACACACAGGGCTTTTGCGCCCCTCTGTGTGGTGGGAATTGTTTTCAATCCCATTCTCCTTTGTCCTTCTCTGAGGCCATCTTCCAGACTTTGTGTAACGACTCTGTTCTAGAAGGTCTGAGAAAAATCTTTATTCCCGCTTGCAAGTCCAGTTTAGGGGACTCTTATTTATTTGCAGACTTTATTTTGAAAGGGTAGTTTAAACTCCAAGCTGAGCCAGGACTCCTTTATTTCTCTTCAGCAGTTTCTCTTCCTTCCCCTGCAAAACATTGTCTTTAGCTTCCTGGCTTAAAGAGAGGGAAGGCTGCAGAGTTTTAAAAACAACCCACCAACCAACCCAACAAACAAATGAAAAACGGGATTCTGGAAATCTAAAGAGGGAAAATACATCATATGGTATTTCAAAATATTGCTTCCTACAAGCAGCCAAACTGCCAAACTAAACTATGTCTCTTCCCTCAAGAAAGTCTAGGGATTCGGTTTTAACTTCATACTTGCTTTGGTGCTGCCTGGAATTTTGCATTGGTTGACGTAGATGGTTTCTCCTTTCACTGCAGATTAACTGAAAGGAAAATCAGCGATGAAATAGACTTTCTTACTGATGCCGGAGCCAGCGTGCCTCAGCTTTGCCTCAGCAGCCATCTTCCACTGAGCAAGCAAAACAAAGCATTCTGCACGGTAGATAGACAGTTCGCGTAACCTGATGTCAGGTCCTAGTGACAGAAAGTTATTCTGGTTCGTGGAGGTGACCTTGTCCAGTGAGACTTTAAAAAAGAACAAAGGGGACGGGCGTGGTGGCTCACGCCTGTGATCCCAGCACTCAGGAGGCAGAGACAGGAGGATTGCTGAGTTCAAGACTTGCCTGGGCTACATAGTGAACTCAGAGGCAGCCTGAACTACAAAGCGAGACACTGTCTCAAAAAAAAAAAAAAAAAAGGGTTTGAACTACACAGAGTGAAAAACCACTCACTCCTCCAGTACTTCCAGGATTCTCGGGTGGGACATATTTTTGTTACCTCTGTTACGGTTTAAATCTAAAACGTTCCCCAAAAAGGTTCATGTGTTCAGAAGTTAGGTGTGATAGGTGATTCCGTCATAAGATCTCCGAGTCCCTCTGTAGACGGATCCATTAATGGATTTATAACTTGAGACCTACGGGGGGTGAAGGCTAGGGGGCAGGACCTCGTCAAGGCCCTGGGCTATGGGCTGTGACTTTGGGGCCTGTATTTTGTCTGCAGCTGAATAACGTACTTCCTAACGCTGTCGCTCAGTCATCCAGATTTTCAGCTTCTCTCTCACCTCACCTCCTGCGAGGGCAGCTATCGCCCACCCCTCCCTCCCTCCCTTCATCCCCGTGTGACCTCAGATGTGCCACCTAGCCCCTTTGGCTCTGGTTTCTGTAAAACGCCTCTTGCCCAAAGAAAACACGAGTGGGAGACGGTGACTGACGAGGCGAGAGTGAAGTCCACTCTCGTCTGGACTCCCGCCTCGTCTGGCCGGTCTCACGGCCGAGAACCTCTCACGCATGCCGGCGGCCTGACGGGGGCTTCCTCGCCCGCCTGGGCGCCTCCCCATACCCAGCCCCCTCTCTGCCCCCTAGTACTTACTGTCTCCTTACACTGAGATATCTCTGCATCGATTAGCTTTTGCTGCTTGACGAGCCATCGCTAACGGCCCCTTGTTTAGCCGGGGATTCTCCAGGGTCAGCGGTTTGGCCCGGACTCGGCTGCTACTCGTGGGTTGGCTTTGCTTTCCTGCCTGGGCTTTCGCGTGGCCCCAGCGAGGGCATCTGGGCGGACTTGAACCTGCCTCACGAGGTTTCCTGTCCAGTGAGCCAGGCTGGGTTGCGTGGGATCAGCCAGACGCACGGTAGGATCCCTGAGGCCTCAGAACAAGTGGCATTCATCTCTGCTAGTGGACAAACAACTCCCAAGGCCAGCCCTTGGCGGGAAGCCACAAGGTCCCGTTGTAAAGAGGAGCCTCTGTGGTGGGGTGGGGGGGGAGGGGTCTAGGACAAACCCTAAAGGTCCTGCTTCCACAACCAAAATAGTCTTCCAGTGGTTTTCACCAAAATATATCTCTTTCCACTCGGAAGAATTTTTCAACCACCTCTTAAAACTTCTGGGCTTCTTTGCTTTCCCAAAGCATATGGGAACAATGTTAGGGTGTGAGCGTCTGTGGGGGGGGATAAAATTCACAATATGCTTTGGATCCTTGGGTCGTGGTGATAATTTGTTTTAAATCATCAACACCTGTCATGATAGTAGCCTTAAGTGAACACTATAAATGCATATTTATCTCTGCTTTATCTACATCTACCCACGTGAGCACTCATCATACCTCCTATGCATCGGGATCAGCCAGGTTTCCAGCTCCTCTGATACATTTTTTGGTTTTGTTTTGTTTTTTGAGACAGGGTCTCGCTTTGTAGTTCAGGCTGGCCCTGAGCTCACTATGGTGCCCAGGCAAGCCACAAACTCAGCAATCCTCCTGTCTCTGCCTCCTGAGTGCTGGGATGACAGGCGTGAGCCACCACGTCCGGCATTGTGGTATGTGGTATTGATGGCTGGTGGGCGTGAGTCTCCACACCCAGCATTGTATGTGGTTACCGAGGATCAAACTCAGGACCTTGCGCTTACGAGGCAGGCGCCGGAACCACTGAGCTAAATCTCCAGCCCTCCTCTGATACTTTTGAGAGAAATGGGTCAACCCCAAACTGCGAGCTAGACTTTGCAGAACACTAGAGCTAGTCATCTGTTACAAAATACAACATAAAGCAAAGATATTTTTTCATCTTCACAATAATAAAACTAGTAAAGGAGCGAAGTGGTTCTGAGCTTTCTGTGAAAGAAATAATAAGAAAAGCATGGCATTCCCTTTCTAAGGAAAAAGAAGCTGATGAGGGAAAAAAAATGATCCATTCTGGAAAGGCGAATTTCAACAAGTTTAGGGCCGTGGCAAAATAAATAAATAAAGAGAAGGAGCTGATGGAAAGAGAGGCATTCAGAAGAGCTGGATACGGTTGAAACAAACAATTTTGGCAGGTGAACAAACTATATGAGAAACGCAGGACAGGGTGGGACGGGGTGCCAAGTTGGCAAAGCAGAATTGGGCAGCGCTCTGAAAGGCAAATGAGAGACCCGCAGGGGGCTGTGTAGCCAGATCACCAAGGATGAACAAAAAGGACCCAAAGGTGTGGGGACCACATCAAAGCGAGGGCGGTAATGGGGTGTGGGGTGCACAGGAAAGACCTGCCCATCAGATACCCCGCCAAGGCCCAGCGATTACTGACAGTTTAACTGAATAACCAGCCGCGGGTTTCATGCAGTTCTCTGCCTGGCCTGTTTCCTGACCCTACAATCCACATCAACTGAGACACTTTCACTTGCAAAGAGCAGAAATCCTAGCACAAAATGACCCTTCCTTTCTTCTCCGGGTGCTGGTGACCTAGCCCAGGGCACCCCCACACCAAACGCATTCTCTATCACTGATCTACACCCCAACTCCTCAGCATGTCCTTTAAAATGATAGAGATATAGTCCCTGTAAATGGAAACTCCAAAGATGGATGGATCCCGGAGTAAAATCTGACCCAGGCTTGAACTCGTATTTACGGCCTGACACTGGCTGCACCTTCCTTCTGCTGTCAGATCTCATTTTAATTTGCTGCTTCACTTAGCTTTGCAGATATTTTGGTTTCTGAAAATCAGAAGTTGTGACAACCCTGCATAGGATGAATCTATCAAGCTGTTTTTCCAATAGCTCAGAGGACATTAGCAATTTTTAAATTAAGGTATATATACTTTTTTAAAAGACAGAATGCTGTTGCGTAGTTGATATACTATAGTAGAGTATAAGTATAACGCTCTTTTTTTCTTTTTGACACAAGGTCTTGCGTGGTAGCACAGGTTGAAACAGAACTCACTAGCCCAAACTGACCTTGAATTTCTCGTGATCCTCCTGCCTCAGCCTCTCGAATGCTGGGATAACCCAAAGTTATATATAACTATAACTTTTATGTGCACTGAGAAACAAAAATAAATTTATATCACTTGCTTTATTTCCCCTCGTTGTAGTGATCTGGGTTACCTGCAGGCTTCTCTCAAGGTCACAAAATTACTGCAGCAGTTCCGGCCCTTATATCTTCATGCCACACCATTCAGAGGAGTTTCTCTTCCTCCAATCATAGAGCTTCGAACTCTCTGATCTATCTAATTGAACTGCCTTTGGGCATCACCAGACAGGTTGGCTTACGCCTGGCTGTGCCAACTCTTGAAGAACAAGGCATTTGCTAAGGGGCTAATTTATGCTGATTTAATTGGTTCATATTCTGATGGACAGGGGAAGCTCCATCTCGCCCAACAGACACGGCTCATACTCAGTAAGCCCGGAGTACCTGCCTTGGGAGGAGAGGAAGTAGCAGAAATGGATTTTTTTCTTTAATAGTCCTTCTACTTTGGGTGGATAAGGAAGCGAGTAACCAGGAACACGTTTACCGGCACGCTTCGTGCAGGTCAAAGAAAGAGCCTCAGGGCGTTGGCCTTGGCCTGTGTCTTCCCCACTCCTGCCTGAAGCCCGGAGCCTTTACCTTCTAACTTCCTGGAGGCGCTCGGCGCGTGGGGCCTTCACATCTTTGAAAGGCTCAGACATTCCCTCCATAATAAAACTAAAAGGATTCAATACAGAACACACAGTTCTTCCGCATATGATTGCCGTCTGAATAAATTCCGCTTTTCAATGAAACTTAATTGAGGAGAATAAATGTGCAGATACTTTTTTTCGAGACAGGGTCTCGCTTTGTAGTTCAGGCTGGCCCTGAGCTCACTAGGTAGCCCAGGCAAGCCTTGAACTCAGCAGTCCTCCTGTCTCTGCCTCCCGAGTGCTGGGATGACAGGCGTGAGCCACCACGCCCGGCTCAGATACATTTTTATGCTCTTGAATTCACAAGTGATTTTATCCCCACCCCGGAAGGATAATGCCAGCGTTTTCTAATGACCAGCCTGATGTCATCAGAACTTCAAGAGGAACCTCTCTCCTCTCTCTCTCTCTCTCTCTCTCTCTCTCTCTCTCTCTCTCTCTCTCTCTCTCTCTCTCTCTCTCTCTCTCTCTCTCGGTGGCAGGGTCTTGAGGGAGTCTCTGAAGCTCAACTTCAAAGAGAACAATTAGACTGACTTTATGAGAGTCGCGGGTAGCAGGGGGAGGAGGCGGAGAGCCCCCCCCCTCTGCAGCGCTGTACTGAGGGCAGGATGGGAGGTACCGTGATTGACAATACCTTTCTCATTCCATCCTCTGCCCTCATCCGGCCCTCCGCCCAGACCTAAAAGATCGATATCTGTCACTCGCTTTATCAGAGGTGATAAATAAGGCTTTGGTTGTCAGGGGTGTTAAAGGAACTGTTTTCCTTGGTAAGTGAGGAAGACTCACACCTCGGATTTGCTCATCTCTTCGGCTTTTCTTAACTCCCCCTCCTAACCTACTCAGCTGAGACACAGCGAATCCACGAAGGAGAAACTGGCTGTGCTATTGCTTCGTAATCAACGCAATCTGTTAGGGCTCCTCCTTTGTATATTTCCAATTTATAACCCCGCGACCTTGCAGTTAGGCTTAATATTTAGCCCATTAATTAGGCTTACATATCTAGTGTTTTATCAAGCAGTCCTTAATACTTCAGAAGGGAATGGAAGAGCAAAACATAATATTGAAATATAACGAGAGACAGGCTTACAGGAGAGATAGAAGCTAATCCTTCCAGCACCACTCACACCAGTGCTAAGGTGGAAGTCTGACCTAGCTGTGGGACTGGGGAAAGGTGTCATCTGCATGTAAGAAACAACAAAATTTCTGATCAAGGCAAAGGAAATGGGAGGAGATAAAGGAAGCCCCCGAAGCCCAAGTGTACGGCCCACCCTCCAGCAGTGGACCTTTACACTCTTCTCTGAGGAGGAACAAAGGACCACTTCGACTGCTTATTAACCTGGCTTTGTTTGTACAGATAATTATTGAATTCCTGCTCATTTTTATCTGGCATCAGTTTTCGCTTTTGCTGAATAGTATTAGCTATCAAAAATATTATTTATTATTTTTAAAGACTGCTGCAGAATGAAGAACATAACTTAAAAACTTCAAGAAAAAAAGCCGGTAAAATCCAGATCATTTGACTTAAGGTTGAAAACAAAAGGAATTGCAAAGAGTTGACCATAGCAAAGAAAAGAGAAGAGCAAATATACTATTAAATGAATACAAATAGATAAACTCACCCATAAGAGGTTGAAACCAACCCCAAACTTCTGTAACTCCAAAATCAGTAAGTACATATTTTACATACATATCAAACGTCTATAAACATTGGCTACGTCCTTGACCACAAAACTCAATAAGAAAACAAAACAATACAATTACTAATGCAATCCGGCAGCTAAAGATAGCCCAGATCTCGACACAGTTAGAAATCTTAGAACCCACCTCTAAATACTTCATGAATCAAAACATACATCAGACTGAAAATGACAAACTAGAGCTGATTGCCCGTGTGAACGCCACATACTGAAAATTCATGTGGCATTATTCACAGGAACATTCGGTCTGAGGAAACCGGGGCCAGTCTTTTTTCTAACAGCTTATTTTATTTATTTTATTTTTTTTTGCTTTTTGAGCTTTGTAGTTCAGGCTGGCCCTGAGCTCACTATGGTGCCCAGGCAAGCCGCCGCGAACTCAGCAATCCTCCTGTCTCTGCCTCTCGAGTGCTGGGATTATAGGCGTGAGCCACCACGTCCGGCATTGTGGTATGTGGCATTGATTGTTGGTGGGCGTGAGTCTCCACGCCCAGCATTATATGTGGTTACTGGGGATCGAACTCAGGTCCTTGCGCTTGCGAGGCAGGCGCTGGAACCACTGAGCTAACCCTCCGGCCCTCTAACAGCTTATTTTAATCCAAAGTGTTTGCACTGAGAGGAAACTGTAGGGGAGAATTTCATCCTTCTGTGTGTACCAGGAGGGCTCTCCTGTGTCCTCCCTGTCCCTCAGGTTGCCGTGAACTGTCAGTCTGCATCTGAATGTTGTACACACTGTCTTCATTATGCATTTGTGTGGCGACTGTATACAAACGGCCTGGCAAGGTAAACTTTTTCACACTCTCCCCACAGGGGAGCATTGTCGCCAATCCAGTGGGCAGCCGTCCAGCGGCCCCTACTCCTCTGACCACTCCAGGGAGATGCCAGAGAACTCTGGGAATCGCCAGCCTAACATCACCCCTTTCACAACTCTGCAGACTGCTGACCTCACCCCTGTGAGAACATCCTCACGTGCCAATCCACAAAGCCAGGGGAAAAGAGAGGCCTTAGTATAAAGCGATGCAAAATCTTCCTTCTAGCGGTAACACGAGTGAAAAGAACTGCATGCTGAAAATGATTCCAAGGAGGAAGGAAGAAATTAACATTTAACTGTCTGCCCCGCAGACGATTTGAACAGAAACTTCCGCTTGACTGTCTAAGAGCGATGATGATAAACCGGAATGACGAAGACAAATGCAATGATTTCAGCTCCCAGGTATAGTGTTTTATAGCTACACTATTATTTTGTCTCAAATTGACTTCTTCCCCTGGGCTTTTAAAAATGCCCAAATGTTATTACAGATCGTCGTTGTGCTACAGAGTGATTTTGCACAGAGCGCATTAATGAAAAGCCACGTTGGCCATCTCTGACTTAATTCTAAGATCACACCTCCTGCCTCTTCACGGAACAAACGGTAGATTCCCTGGGAATGGCCTTCCTCGTGTTTTGGTTGGCTTGATGTATACGGCCTCTGCAAGACCTCAATTACATAACCTGAGATTTCCACACTGTTCTTGACAGAAGAGTAGAACAAAAAATAAGTTATGTGGACAAATTTGAAACACATGATATGGAATTGAAAGAACAGCGATGAAAAACTTGTCTGAGTTAGTGGCGATCAAATCTTGAAACAGAATTTTTCTGAGCCAAGCAAACACTTGAAAGTATTTGGCTACGCGTCACTGTGTGTTAGCTCAAAATACCACATGGCACCATCCCTCCCCAGCAGCGTATTTGCAGCTCACTGCTCGAAGGGGTGCAGTAAACATCAGACTCTTGCTCCAGTCTTGAGCGAGATTCAAGTATTAAGCAACTCTGCCTCGAGATCCCTGCAAAGAGGACTTTGCAGAACTGAGCAGAAGCAACAATGTTTGGTGACGGCTGCCTGAGCTCTGATTTTGTCATTCCACCTGGATTAGGCAATTTAACTTCTAATGGTACAGAGCAAGATTACGCTGCATTCTTAGTACCTAAAATTCCGTATTCTGCATCGTTCTATACCACCTTCTTGGGGCCATGAGCCTTTATGTGCATTGATGAAAATGATGTGTGTAAATAATAATTCTCAAAATTTTGAAGATAATTTAACTAGATTTTGGACTCATAAATTGACTCATGAGTGCCAGTGACATACCCCTCCCTCAGGAATCTGAGAAAGCAAATATTCCAAAAACGTAAAGTAGTTATCTTTTGGCATCTAAAATGCTTCTACCGAAACTTTGATCAGGACTATCTGTCTTGGATAAAGTCTTAAAAAGATTCATGAGAATTCCGATGAGGGGCGGAAATATGTGACTGTTACAGGAAACTTAACACTTGCAATCTCTTGACCAAAATCTAGCAATTTCACAACTGGATAAAATGTGAGATCAGTTCCTATACCTTAGTATCTTCCTCTTCTTCTCCTTCTCCTCCTCCTCCTTCTTCTTCTTCTACCAGATAAGAAATTTCTATCTCCTGTCATCTGAGCGGAAAGAAAATGTTTTGCGGTCGTGACAAATGGATTGAAATTACGGAGACATTTCCAGCTACAGACTCTTTCGCATTCTGTCAAAGACAACACCCTCCACTCAATTAATACATGTGATCTATCATTTTTCTTAAGATTACCTGTGATGGGGCCAGAGATTTAGCTCAGTGGTTTTGGCACCTGTCTAGCAAGCACAAGGTCCCTGGTTCGATCCCTGGTAACCACATACAATAATACCGGGCATGGTGACTCAACGCCCACCAGCCATCAGTACCACACACCACAGTGCCAGGCATGGTGGCTCACACCTGTAGTCTCAGCACTCGGGAGGCAGAGGCAGGAGGACTGCTGAGTTCGACGCTTGCCTGGGCACCATAGTGAGCTCAGGGCCAGCCTGAACTATAAAGCGAGACCCTGTCTCAAAAAAAAAAAAAGATTACCTGTAATGAAGCAGATATAACCTGTCAAAAGAAAGGGGGAAAGTCCAAAGCAGAAAATATGACACATAATGCCAAATAACTGAAAACTCTTCAGAAAGGTGGGTTAAATTCATCCATTTTACTAAAGAGAAGATCGTTAGTATCACTGGAAATTCTGAGAAAATACAGAACAGCCTAAATACAATGAAGAGCTTCCTGATAGCTGGAGTGAAATAAACTGCCTTAAAATACAAGTGTAATTGAAACAGGCCCTGAGTGTAGCTGCTCCGGCCCCCTGTGCTATGAGGAGCCCTTTGCAGCCTCATGGACGAGGGACCCCTGTCACCACCCCTGTTAAAATGGTGACAAGGAAATAAGCCAGGGCCATCTGAGGTTGGAGCTGGCATTCTCAGGACCACTGGCTGCTGATTTCTAGAGGCTTTGCTCCTCTCTCTGCTCCCACCCGACTAGCCGCTCCCAGGGCAGGCGGAGAAGAGGGCTTATTGTTAGTGAAAAACCCCGGAGGTCATGAGACGGTTGGCCTGTGTTTTGTACGACCTAAGCCAGTCAGAAATTGCCAAAGGAATCCAAATAACGGAGAGTTACAAGCGGCTGGCCTGGAGTCGTCCCTGCCCATGTCGGATGGAGGCCAGAGCCTGTAAGTCAGGTGTTCCGTGTCGGGCAGTTCAGCTCCTCTGAGACCGGCTCGGGCGCGGATATTTTTAGAACTCTCCCCCTTCGTCTAATCTGAACCCAGGGCTGAGAAGAACTGCATACGAACTGTTCAGTGTAACTGCACTTTAATGCTGAAACCCATCCTTCTATAAGATACCTACCAAGTCCTTACTTTTCTAAGCTAGAAAAGCGTCAGACTCTGTCTCCAAGGTCTGTCCTTCCACCTCGGATACTGCTAATAAACCCATCACATTAAGCGACAGGGTATGAATCTTTTTTTTTTTTTTTTTTTTTTTTACTGTCTGTCTAGGGTAGAGATTCTTGGAAAAGTGACGTCTGTATCGTTTTATTCTAGACTCCTACACCTTCAGGGCCTGCTTGCCGAGTCCTCTGGCTGATGACTTTAGAACTTCACGTACTTTGAACGTCTGAATCTTCCTCTTCTCCCTGACTAGTGTGAGTGGCGCGGTGTTCTCTTGTGACCCGGGGCAGTGATAGCCGGTAACATCTCCCAGTTGACTGTGACCATGAGAATACTCCCCGGGCGAGTGTGTGTGGCTGACTGCCATGTGTACTGGGTTAAATATTAAAGGTGTTTTGGACTTACGGTATTTCTCAACTTATAATGAGCCAAGCAGGATATAAGAAGCATCACTGTTCTGCTTAGTTAAAAA
This sequence comes from Thryonomys swinderianus, assembly GCA_004025085.1. Classification (NCBI taxonomy): domain Eukaryota; kingdom Metazoa; phylum Chordata; class Mammalia; order Rodentia; family Thryonomyidae; genus Thryonomys; species Thryonomys swinderianus. The sequence goes on from PVIC010027867.1 coordinate 18,525, forward strand.
GGCTTTCTGTGTACTGCATGGAATTTAGTTCACGTGTCTGTATCTACTGTTGTGTGGGATCCAGGGGAAGGGAACGTAACTAGGACCTTCGGATTTAGGTTCTAGTCTCCTGTGAGTCGATGGCGCATGGTGAAATATCTAGATAGAAATGAGGCTTAGAGAAACTGAGCTTGGGCCTGACCCACGCTACTCTGGGTAGTGAAGACCCCAGGCCCCAGCCTGTCACACTTTTATTCAGCACCTCTCCAGTAACAAAAATGTAACAAAGACTCAGAAGGCAGGGGAAACACTGGCAATGGAGCAGCTCCACCGCGAAGCATCACAGCATGTAGGACCAGAGTCCTTGTTGTTACCCAAGGTGAAGGTGAGCCGAGTGCAGAGTCTAGGCAGCCAGGAAGGGCGCTCCAATTATTCCTCCCAAACAGGATTCTTCTGCAACATAGTTAAGTCCAAAGTCTGTCTGCAGGAAGGCCTGGTCAGTTTCGACCTTCCAATTATTTCTCCCAAACAGGATGGTTCCCAACACTGTTGCCATCTTGCTGAGTAACAAACAGCTTTGAAGTCTCACTAGCAGCAGAAAATGTGAGGCGTTTTGCCGTTTTGTGAGGGAAGACTAATGGACACTGATACCCTTACAGAAACCCCACTCCTAACCTCAACTAAAGCTATAATCTACCGAAGGCCCCATCTAGAAACACAGCTGGTGTGAGGACTTCAACATATGAATTTTGGGTCATAAAACCGTCCATTCCATAATGATTCTTGTCTAGTAGTACATGTCTGCAGAACATAACACATCTTAATTCTGATGTCCCCTTCCCTCCCCTCCCTTCCTCCTCCACCCATCCCTTGATCCCTTTTCCATTTGCAAAGGACCCATCTCCTTGTGGCCTATTATCTTTTATTTCTCTCCTTAGATTACCTGTACTTTGGATTTCTCACCTGAGAGAAACCATGCAATACTTTAGCGTGTGTGTCTGATTCAAACATTTATTTTAAAGGTAGAAAAGATATTTATGTGAAGCCCACAGTAAATATTATATTAAGGGAAATTGTAGAAATAATACCAGTACAAAGAAGACCAGGACACAGGTGTTTGACATTGCCCCCATTTGAATCGGGACGCTAGCACTGTAAATGGAATAGAAAAGGAAAGACAGGTATAAGATCTAAAAGGCAGTATGAAAATGACCTTGTGACGACAGTATGACTATCTTCACAAAAGTACCCAGAAAATTTGCAAAGCTTTCATTCTTGATCCAATTATAAACTGGTACTCTTTTTTTTTTTTTATTTTTTTATACAGGGTCTCGCTTTGTAGTTCAGGCTGGCCCTGAGCTCACTATGTAGCCCAGGCAAGCCTCGAACTCAGCAATCCTCCTGCCTCTGCCTCCCGAGTGCTGGGATGACAGGCGTGAGCCGCCACGCCCGGCACTGTGGTATGTGGTATTGATGGCTGGTGGGCGTGAGTCTCCACACCCAGCATTGTATGTGGTCACTGGGGATCGAACTCAGGAACTTGCGCTTGCGAGGCAGACGCCGAAACCTCTGAACTAGCCCTCCGGCCCAAACTGGTACTCTTTTTGAAGGCTAACTAGGTAGCATCTAAAGCTGAAATGTGAAAAATCTAACCAAGTATACCCTTCCAGAAGTCATTCCTGCAGCAAATTTCTGAAGCGAGTAAAAACGTATACGCACATAGTTGCTTACCCTGACACCATCTGTAGTTGGAATCTAATGGGAAGTCACCTGAACGCTCAGCCCAGAGAGAAACAGTTAAGTTGTGGTTCACACAGACAGTGCGATGGCGCGGGTGTGAGCTCCCCTCTGTCCCCTCGTCTGCTCTATGCCACCCCAGTTTCCCCAACATCATCCCCGGAGGAAGGCAGGCCGAAGAAAACCCCACTCTCATTATCGCCGGGCTCTGTGGAGGAGGTAGAGTGACCACAGCCCAGCTGGACGGACGGACAGACAGGGAGGAGCTGGTCTGTGGAGCCTGGCATGGTCAGGGTCTCTTCACCTGAGGGAGGTGGTGATTGGGGGGGGGGGTGCCCTCGGACCAGGAAGAGGTCTCCGAGCGGCACGGCCTAGGAACAAACGCTCTTGAAAACGGTCCCAAGGAGCTTATGAGTTTCTTCCAGCTTTAAAGGGCCTGTTAACACTGAGCCACAAGAAAAAATAATACTCCGGAGGGTTTTTCCTCCCCTCCGTGATGGGATTAACATCTGAAACCACTCAAATTATTCTCCAATGAGGAAAACTTAAACAAGAAAAAGCTCTCTTGAACGTTTAAAAGAATGTACTTGTTTTGTAATCTGGACTTTTTTTTTTTTTTCCAGGAGTGCTTTCCTCCCAGGTCTAACGCTCCAGGGCCTCCCAGGACCGCCTGCTCTCCGGTCCCTCCAGGCTTCAGACTTTGATGTTCGCTTCAGTCTCCTTGGTGGAAGGGCACAGGTTTCTGAAGTATTTTGAAAGCCTTTGCTGCTAACTGTGGAAACACACTAGCTTTGTGTGTCGGTCCTTTGATGGGGAAAAAATCTGACAGGATTTAGACTCTGACAGCTTTGCTTATAGTTCTTCTGCCAGGTTTCATCATCAAAATTTGTCTTTTCTTTTTCTTTCTTTAATATTTTCTCTTCCTTTGATCTCCGTGTGCTCTTATATAGGATTTTAATTTAATTTTCATCTAGACAAAAGGGAAGCTACTGAAAACTAATGAAAAGAAAAAGCAAGGGTCAGAACAGAGAATCACTCACATCAAAGGCGAGCAGGCCGCTCCGACACCGAGCTGCCTGGGTCCTGCCCACGAAATGTGCTGGTTCCAGCCACACAAAGCAGGATTATGAACTCGTGGGTCTGTATCTTTTTAAAAGAAACCCTAAGGTTGACTCAAAATATTCCCTGATTTAACGCTGCTGGGCTCTCTAGACTTAACATTTGTACGCATCCTTCATCCTTCAACGTTTTTCCGTTTTGTGCTCCTGGGGCCGGAGCCCAAGGCCTCTCGCTGCTTAGACAGCACTAAGCCGAGCTCCGTGGCCAGCCCGAGGCGCCTCCCGTGAGGACACCGCCGGCGCCTGCGGCCCTCGGTCACCTCCGTGACGCGCACACGCTTGTGTCTGACACTCACGGCGGGAGGGACGCCGCTCCCCGGGCAAGGTGAGCCCGGCGCCGGTGTGCCAGCAGGTGTGCTTCCGCGTCGTGCCGTGCGTCCTTCCCGGAAGCCCGGGCCCACGGGGCTGCTGGTCGGTGGCACTGTTTCTCGTGCGCACCGCAGGTCAGAGCAGGAGTTTGCTCTTGGGAGACGCTGGCGACACCCGCCGCGCCCAGCCCCCGCCCCACCGGCCGGCGCGGAACCCGCTTCCTCGGGTGTGGGGACCGCAGAGCCCTCCGGGGCAAAGCGTGCAGAGGTGAAAACCCACGACGGGGCGAAGACCCGCCGCACTCCGTCGGGTACAGAGCGCCCACTTGCTTCTGTGAGTCCTGGAGCTCGAACTCGGGACCCCGGGACGGCCAGGCAGGCGCTGGGCTGCGGGCTAAGCCCCGGCCGACCACGCGTCCTCCGTCCGTTCTGCTGCCGGGCGTGCAGGCTGCTTCCCGGCTCGGCTCCTGCGCACCTATCACTAATGGGGCCCCGGCCAGCTTCCCAGGCGTTACGCCAGCCCTCTGCGTCACGGCCCAGCCCTGTCCCCAGCAGGACCCCTCTGACGAGGCCGAGGGAAAGGGTGGCCGCGCTCCCTTCCCTGCTTCTTACCTGTGGCAGGTTGAAGCCTAGAGCTCTTTTTTCCGTCTGAAAATCCGCCTCCTTTGATGGGGGGGGGGGGTGGCACGCGTGCCAGCACGATCTTTCACAAGCCTGTTGGGTTTGGATGTAGCTAATTACAGATAATTCCACGTGCCAAAAACCACAACGGTGTATCTCGGAGAGGCGCGTCTGCTTCTCTCCACACCTAAGGGGTCTCCGGGTCCCCGGACCTCAGTGAGACCACCAAGCCACAGCCCTGAAAGTCACTTTCACCGGTAAAAGTATCTGCTGTTTTTGCTTTGTCTTCAGGAGCTCATGCTTGGATTTTCTCATTTTCCTGAGGCTGTTTTCATAGGTCTTCAAAATGCAAAGGTATTTTTCAATGTCATCTTCTTCTGATTAGAAACAAAAAGCAGATTTATTTATCAAGTTTTTAGCTTTGAGCATTTCTGGGTTCTCTATATGCCCTATGAATTTTGCTTGCAAACTGGCCAGTTCTTTTCTAAGCTTATCTGCTGTCAGACCTTTTTCACGTGCAGGGAACTATCAAATTAGCAGCGTCCGGACCTGGATCTTCCCGGCCCACGGCTCAGGCACTGGAGACACACTGTCAAAAGTCTTCTGAGTAACTGAAAGGGAAAGTGTTACTGAATATGTCACAGCCACATAAAACAGAGTTTTTGTTTGCTTTGCTAGTTTTCCTAGCTTTTCTATCCTCCCTAGTAAGAAGTACAGGAAAGTCCCAAGACAAAGGGTTCGGCTGTATATTTCTTTCTTTTTTTTTTTTTTGCTTTTTTGGAGACAGGGTCTCGCTTTGTAGTTCAGGCGGGCCCTGAGCTCACTATGGTGCCCAGACAAGCCGCCGCGAACTCAGCAATCCTCCTGCCTCTGCCTCCCGAGTGCTGGGATTACAGGCGTGAGCCACCACGCCCGGCATTGTGGTATGTGGTGTTGATTGCTGGTGGGCGTGAGTCTCCACGCCCAGCATTGTATGTGGTTTCCGGGGATTGAACTCAGGACCTTGCGCTTGCGAGGCAGGCGCCGGAACCACTGAGCTAACCCTCCGGCCCTCGGCTGTATATTTCTATAATAGGGAATGAAAAATGGCAAAGAATCATCCAATTTATCCCACATAGCTGGATAGCAAAGTAACTTTAAGGGGCCCTCTTGTAAAAATGATGGAAGTCAAAGAAGCAGTATAACTTAATGTGATGACATTGTTTTGCTTATAGCAAAGCAGAGCTCGAAGCATGAATGTGACCCCCATTTTCTTCCAAATGGGACTCACTCCCGCGCACCAGGTGGCGACCCTCTG
>PVIC010027868.1:0-12691 GCA_004025085.1 Thryonomys swinderianus
AGGCTGGCCCTGAGCTCACTATGGTGCCCAGGCAAGCCGCCGCGAACTCAGCAATCCTCCCGTCTCTGCCTCCCGAGTGCTGGGATTACAGGCGTGAGCCACCACGCCCAGCATTATATGTGGTTACCGGGGATTGAACTCAGGTCCTTGCGCTTGCAAGGCAGGCGCCGGAACCACTGAGCTAACCCTCCGGCCCCATACCTATATTTTAAATCCTTAAAAAGTTTTTGTCTACAAATGTATCTTTTCATTATGCTTTAATTTTTGAATTGATTTTATTGGTACATTTTATAAACACACCATGATCACACTTCGACACTGAGAATTTGTACCAGGATATGACATGACTTAATTCTCATTTTTCCCACTCCCCTGCTCTCCCTACAATCCCGTCCCCTATATACATAAGCTTTGCTTCTTTTTTTACCATCAGATTTTTTCCTTCCCTTCTTTACTTACCCCTACTCCCCTTTGCCCTTTGAGTGTAAGTGAAATAGGCCACAGATATGTAAATACCGTATCTTTTCTCTGTTATGAGAAATTGAAGATGTAAATGAATTCTAAAATGTTGATAGATATTGGGAAATGGCCCTCATGTTTTAAAATATTAAGAAAAATAGTGAAATGAATTTCAATACTCTAACCAATCTACAAAAATCATCTTAGTACATATTTAGCACTGTTCGTTTGACACAAGACTCTGATTTCCAATGTATTTTGTGCTCACGATCCAGAAGCCACAAATGCTCAGAATGTCCCATGGCCTCTGTCTCACCACACCAGGTGTCAAAACCACGCCCAGACTCTGGTGTGGCGGCTCACACCTGTCATCCCAGCACTCTCAGGAGGCAGAGGCAGGAGGACTGCTTTGACTTCAGGGTCTGCCTGAACATAAAGTGAGACCTTGTCTCAAAAAACTAAAAAAAAACCCCAACACCATAGACTTTCCAGCAGTCATAGCCTTCGACCCTCAGGGCCTCTCTTCCTCTGTCTTCTCCAGCACTCCCCATGGGCACACCCTCCACCAGCGCAGGAGGGCTCTGCAGTGAAAGCCCCACACGGGCGCTGAGTGGCCAGGCCTTCCGACACGCAGAGCATACCTGAATGGAGGGACAGCAGACGCTGGCAGGAAGGACATCAGCATGAACAAAGGGGTCTTGCAGCGGTCATCCTAGAAGCGTGGAAGGAAACAGCACACACAGGATCTGTGACATACTTAGACATCGTGGAAGCCTCTCCTCATACTTCCCATCATCTCTTCCGCGAGTCCCTCAGTCAGCACTCCTGCAATTCTTCCCTTGATTAAGTGGAAAACTAAACCTCACTATTCCAACCATGAAGCAAATTAAGCAGATTTTAATGGCTGAGATTCCATAAAGAAACCCACAAAAAACAATCCTGCCCGGCAGAATGAAGGCTTGATGAATTCCAAAGAAAAAACAAACAATTTTCTGAAAAACACATGTGAAGCAAACAGGAACAAAACCAAAATCTGATGCTCTCTTCATTTGCAATCAGTTAACCCTGCCCTCAACTCTAAAAACTGAAACCTGCTCTTAACGCCGCAAGGAGACCGCAGCTCAGATCTGCTCTTAAAGGGAGGGACACAGCCGCGCCCGCTCCTGCCGACAGAGAAACGACTCGCGGACACAGCATTAACCGACCACGGCACCCGGAGCAGGTGCTGTCCCAGCCCCAGGTGCCGGGCTTCTGGTCACCTCTGGGGAGGTGAATGCTGGTTTCTCAATCCATGGGAATAAGCTGCATTTTAAAACTTACTAGTGAATCTGGCAATGGACATGACCCACCTGTGGAGCAGGCCATGCTTTTCTTTCAGGACCAGAAGGTGAGAGATTTGACCATCACAGATCAAGGACCCAAGGTCAAAGCTAAGTGGTCCAAAGTGACACTCAATTAGAAGACCAGAGAATAACATTCAGAAGTGTGGCTCAAAATACATCAGTAGTATTTTTCTATTTAAATTATACTTTTGGGAGGGGTGAAGACAGGGTCTCACTTTGTCGTTCAGGCTGCCCTTTCACTCACTACATAGCCCAGGCTGGCCCCAACCTTATGATAATCCTCCTCTCAAGTGCTGGGATTACAGGTGTGTCATATTACACCTGACTAAAATTATGTTGGTTTTTTTTAATAGCTGGGAATAACTGCATTTTTAACAGTTTTTACACTTGGTTTTGAAATATGAACTTCCTGTGAGGCTCAGATACACTCAGTGGTTGAATCCCTGCCTAGTAAACAAGAAGGCTTGGACTCCAACCCCAGTACCAAACGAAAAAAATATATCTGAACTTCCTGCCGGGCTTGGTGGCTCATGCCTGTCATCCCAGCACTCGGGAGGCAGAGGCAGGAGGATTGCTGAGTTTGAGGCTTGCCTGGGCTACATAGTGAGCTCAGGGCCAGCCTGAACTACAAAGTGAGACCCTGTCTCAAAAAAAAAAAAAAAAATCAGAAATATAAAGTTAAGGAATGAGAGGGTTCCCTTCAACCAAGAGAAGAAACCACACACGGAGAGAACAGTGGGTGCCAAGGGTGGGTGGGCAGGGCTGGGGAGAGCTGTTCATCAAAGGAGCAGTAAGTGTGAGCGACCGTCTATACAGCAAGGAGACGGTAGTTAGCAAGCATGGACAGCACAGCACGCTCAGGAATCCACAACAACACACTCTAAGTGTTCTGCACACAGAGAGTGCTAAGTATGTGGATAATGCATGCGTTAGGTAGCTTGTTTAGCCATTCCCCAAGGTCTGTATATTTCAAAACATGTCAGATACAGTAAGTACATACAAGTTTTATCTGTCAATTCAGAAAAGGCAATTTAAAAAACTAAGCCTGGCCTGGTAGTGTGAGTATGTAATCCCGGCACTGGGGAGGCTAAGGCAGGAGGACTGACCTGAGCTTGAAGCCAGGCAGGCCACAGAATGAGTTCAAGGCCAGTCTACGCTACATAGCAAGACCCTGCCAGAAAAAAAGAGGCCTCTCATGGACAGTTCTGTGGGCTGGTGACAGGCAGGACCCCATGCCACGGGGTGGCTGCTGCCCAAGTGCTTCCAGGCTCGAGAGAGGGCAGGGTGGTGTGCACGTAGCTCCTGCTCACCAAGCTCCTTCTCACTCTGCGCACTCCTGGGTCCTGGAATAGATTTCTAGCCAAGCACTCAGAGGGGCACTGCTCTGGGGACTGAGGAATCATGCAGCAAGGCATCAGTTCAGTCTTCTAGTGGTTGAGGGACAAACTCATACAAGAGCGAACATGCTAGCAACATCCCCAAATTCTAAGTCAATGTAATCTTTTTTTTTTTGAGCCAGGGTCCCACTTTGTAGTTCAGACTGGCCCTGAGCTCACTATGTAGCCCAGGCAAGCCTAGAACTCAGCAGTCCTCCTGCCTCTGCCTCCCAAGTGCTGGGATGACAGGCGTGAGACACCACGCCCGGCACTGTGGTATGTGGTACTGATTGTTGGTGGGCGTGAGTCACCATGCCCGGTATTGCTGTACTTAGTTACCTGGATTGAACTCAGGACCTTGCACTTGCTAGGCAGGCGCCGGAACCACTGAGTTAAATCTCCAGCCCAGCCAATGTAATTTTTTTTTTTTTGTGGTACCAAGGATCGAACTCAGGCCCTGTGTGTCCAACTTTGGCATGGTACCACTTGAGCTAAATCCCCAGCTCACCAATATAATCTTGACATAACTCATTTTCAGATGGCCCAAGACCTACCTTAAATACTTTCAGATACTCTGGAAGCACAGAGGCAAACTTGTTAACAGTATAAACTTTAGCCTCTTTATTGTTTTCCAGACTTCTATGGATGCTCTTCCAGAGAATCACAATGATTTCTAGTAAACCTGCCATGGACCCAGTGTCATTCACCGACAGTGTTTTGTCCAGAACCTAGAATGGAACAAGAAGAACTAAGAGAAAGTGGCACTATCATCCAAAGCGCACTTCAGAGCTATAAATCTAACACAGAAATGTAAAGGATATCAAGTCTACCGTTTCATGCCCTAATACACCTTTATTCTCCACTTTAGTCGCTACTAGGGAGACAAATTTTATTCAAATTCTACCCAACAAAGAAATTATAACTTCACTCTATATCCCGTGTCCACCAGGACTCACTGCCAGCACTTCAGTCTGTGGCTAGTGGAACCCAGCCCTGAGTTGGAAGAAGTACGGATCCAGTCACCATGTGGTAGGCTTCTCTGGTTTGTGTTTTCTATCTTTTGCTGAACACTGACCACAGATCTGAGTGCTCAGTGTGGACCACAAATGTGCTCAGTGAGTCCCCTCTACGCACCACCAGAAACCCCGTCTGTAGCAGTGAGCAGCACTGCACCTGACGACCTAGAAACACAGACTCAGTGGAGACCCTGCCGTGGGAGCCTCCGGTGCGGCCATGTGAGGGCCATCTAGCAAATGGCCCGGAGGCAAGGTCAGAGACCACCTTGAGAGGGGTAGGATGATTCAGTTTGGGTTTGGGGTCGTTTTGCTAACTGTTTAAATGTGAGACTAGGAAAAATAAAATTTGATTAAGCTCAGTACACAGAAAAGCACGTGTGGTTTCTACACAAAGTTAGCTACTTCAATATGCACTTCGTGGGGGAATGTACTAAGGACACTCAAATTTAAAAGGAAAGGAACTTGTAAGGGTTCAGAAGCTACCAGAAGAACAGCCTAAAAAACAAGTTGACAGCAAGTTTTCATTCTGTATTTAACTGTACTTTTTCCCAGTCCAGCTGTGTGGGTGTAGGATTTATCAGTGTCTGTGGTTTACAGTAAGCATTCAGATACATACACGGTCATAAGTAGAAAAAGAAAAACAACCCTGACATAACAGCCCGAAAAACAGCCCTGACACCGCCAGCCGCGCTCAGGCACTCACGCTCACGTTCTCCTTCTCCCGCTCCTCGTGGTCCTCCTGACCCTCTCTGAAGGCCTTCTGGACGCAGGCGTTCAAGCAGTGGCGAATGACGTGCATCAGCTTGGCTAAAACATTTAGTAACAATTAACTTAGCTGTGTCTTCTATAAAATTAACTTCTAACAGGGAATTATAATCCCAATTATTTATTTTAAAGAAAATCATTAGGAAATGCAATAAAGCATGGAATTTACTGAAGTGATAAGTCCTGGGAGCCATGGGAACTGGTGCCAAGCCAGGCGGGCAGGGCAGGGCAGGGCAGTCAGACCTATGTTGGTGCAGGCGGTGTGCTCGTGGGCATACTGGTAGAACCTCCGGGCAGCTGCGGGGTTCATCTGGATCAGCGTGACACAGCGCTCACACCACACCTCCTCCGGCTGATTCACAGGCAGGAAGGAGTTGAAGATGAGGCTTGTCAGGCGCCGGGCCACAGGTCGAGACTCTGTTTCCAGACGAACCAAAATGTGCTCCATGGGGCATATTTTCCAAAACTGTAAAAAGTACGTATGAAGACGAAAACTAGCAACTCATATAAATCTCCAACAGTGTTTAAGGGACATTTCCAGAATATAACCAAAGAGAAATTAATTTTTACATTTAAGAAAACTCATCTGGGGCTGGAGATTTACTCAGTGGTTCTGGCGCCTGCCTCGCAAGCTTAAGGTCCTGGGTTCGATCCCCAGTAACCACATACAATGCTGGGCGTGGAGACTCACGCCCACCAGCAATCAATACCACACACCACAGTGCCGGGCGTGGTGGCTCACGCCTGTCATCCCAGCACTCGGGAGGCAGAGGCAGAGGCAGGAGGATTGCTGAGTTCGAGGCTTGCCTGGGCTCCATAGTGAGCTCAGGGCCAGACTGAACTACAAAGGGAGATCCTGTCTCAAAAAAAAATTTTTTTTTAGACAGGGTCTCACCAAGGGTGTTGTCCAGACTGGCCTTGAACTTGTGATCTTCCTGCATAGTCTCCTACAGTGCTGGCATTGCAGGTGTGCACCACTATGTCCAACTTTAAATGAGTTTTCTTTTTTTTTTGAGACAGGGTCTCGCTTTGCAGTTCAGGCTGTCCCTGAGCTCACTATGTAGCCCAGGCAAGCCTCGGACTCAGCAATCCTCCTGTCTCTGCCTCCCGAGTGCTGGGACAGGCGTGAGCCACCACGCCTGGCCGTAAGTCTACATTTTAAGGGGCTAAAAAGAGAGTAAAATGTGTTATGCAATGTATCAGCTCCACCTAAGGAAGGTAAACACTGCACTGCAGAGATGTGCTAACAGGAAAGCCAGGGGCAGTGGCATTCCTCTGTAACCCCAGCACTGGGGAGGTGAGCCAAGATCACCAAGAGTTCAAGGCCAGCCTGGGCTACGCAATGAGTTCAAAAAGATCCTGAGCTGGGCGTGGTGGCTCACGCTTGTCATCCCAGCACTCAGGAGGCAGAGGCAGGAGGATTGCTGAGTTTGAGGCTTACCTGGGGAACACAGTGAGCTCAGGGCCAGACTGAACTATAAAGCGAGACCCTGTCTCAAAAAAAAGAGCCTGAAATGAACCAGCCATCTCAAAAGTAGACAGACAGAAAGACAGACATATAGACAGAGGGAAAAAACACTAAAAAAAAGGAGTACCAATGTACAAATCACCAAAGTAAAAGGTGGCTGGGAAGGTCAATTATAATTATTTAGCACCGTGATTAATGCATAGTAAAGTGCCAAATGATAGCCATAATTATCAATCTATTCTTAAATTTCTTAAAATGCTGTAACTTTTACCAGTCTAAAAAGTAAATTGTAAAATGTGTCCTAGGACAGGAGATGTAGTTCAGCAATAGACCATCTGCCTAGCACCCACAAAGGTCTGGGTTCTACCACCACTAACACAAACAAGAAAGGTACTGGCCTTGACAGGGACAGCTGCTCCTTTCTCAGGAGGGCATCCTTCTTGGGTCCCCACTTCTACAGCAGGCCCTCTCCTAACCCTGGCCCCACCCCCCATGCTCAGCAGCCTCTCTCCGTCACTTTCTTCCGGCAGCCCACCCTACACCCCTGTAATGTGTCAACCAGAACGGATCACACTGCGCTTCTACTGAAAAGTCTCCAGACAACCTCCCCAGTTCTTTCGGGCAGATCCCATTAAGAAACAAAATGAATGTTATCTCCATTTCTCTTCTAGCCATTACTGCGTAAATCACTGGCCAACAATCTTACACTTCAAACATAACACTACACCAAAAATACCCTTTAGATTAAGAACTAAAGTTTTAATAAGCTATTTTTTAAAAAGGCAAACTGGGCATGGTGGCACACACCTATAATCCCAGCAATTGGGAGGCTGAGGCAAGAGGATTGCTGTGAGTTTGAGGCCAGCCTGGGCTACATAAAGAGTTCAAGGCCAATCTGAACCATACAATACCAAGACCCTGTCTCAAAAAACAAAATATACACAAACCAAAACAAGCAAATCAAAACTGCCGCAGGTTTTGTTGAAACTGATATTCCATTTCTTTTACACTGAAATGTAGAGTCCAAAATAGCTAGATAATTTATAAAGAAAGCAGAACTGGACAGTTTACAGTATGAGACTTACTGTGAGACTGAAACAGCCTGGGCAGCACAGTACTCAGACATTAACAGACAGACAGACAGTCACATCGATGGAATACAGGCCAGAAACAGAACACACAGGGTCTGTGATTTCCAACAGCAGTTCCAAGTAACTCAGCTGAGTGTGGCAACAGATTCCAAACAGATCACTCCGAAACACGGGTCCCCTGCTCTGGCCTCACCTCGGCGGTGGTCGCTAGCACTGTCCCTGGAGGGAGACCCTGATCTGTATCTGAGCAGATACAAACAAGTCACTTCCTCGCGTTCTACTGCTGGTCATGCGGTACAAACACCTCTGCGCTTCTTTTCTCCCTGATATATCTCAGAAGCCCCACAGCAAATCCCTTCTTGTTGTTCTGCAGCCACACGGCTCCATTTCTCCTATGAACACAGCCGTGCGTCCAGTGGACATAGCACTGACAGGCCTGTCAGGTGCTTCAGATACTGTGGCACAACAAAATGGCACATAAAGGGCCGGAGGGTTAGCTCAGTGGTTCCAGCGCCTGCCTCGCAAGCGCAAGGTCCTGAGTTCGATCCCTGGTGACCACATATAATGCTGGGCGTGGAGACTCACGCCCACCAACAATCAATACCGCATACCACAATGCCTGACGTAGTGGCTCACGCCTGTCATCCCAGCACTCGGGAGGCAGAGACAGGAGGATTGCTGAGTTCTCAGCGGCTTGCCGGGGCACCATAGTGAGCTCAGGGCCAGCCTGAACTACAAAGCGAGACCCTGTCTCAAAAGCAAAAAAAAAAAAAAAAAAAAAAAAAAAAAAAAAAAAAAAAAAAAAAAAAAAAAAAAAAAAAAAAAAAAAAAAAAAAAAAAAAAAAAAAAAAAAAAAAAAAAAAAAAAAAAAAAAAAAAAAAAAAAAAAATGGCACATAAAGGGAATTCTCAGAATGCAATGTAGAGAAAGTTTGCGGTGTTACTACATAACAGGGAGCCAAACCACACCTGACATTTTTAGGAAAAAACTAAACAGAACTAGCATCGGAAGGGGACAATCAAATCGGCAGTTTGTACAATGCGTAAGTGTCCACTCATTTCCAGGTAAGTATCTTCCCTTGTGAAGATAAGGCTCACAGCCAACCTTCCCAAGTAACACTTAAATGCTTACCAGGTACCCAGTGTTTAAATACTACAGTAAATATTATCATTATAAACAAGGGGGATTGTTTATATTAATGTATTTCAAAAAAAAAGCAAACATTTATATTTTTGGAAAAACATAAAATTTTATGATACAAACAAGATCAAATATACCAGCTATCAATTTGCTTAAAATGTAATCACTAAGACTCTGAGAATGAAAATTACTTTGTCCTTCTGTTGCACAAAAACAAACACATTTATTTATCTCATGTCTCCTGCAAGAAGACTCCTGGTTACCCACCTTTGCAGCCCGAACACCTTTGATCTTCAGAAGCATATCCACAAAAGCCACTCGCACTTTCTCTGAGTTGTCATGGAGACTGTATCTGAGTGCTGGCAACAGCTGTTCCAGTAATGGGTGGCTCAGTTTGTTGTCCAAAACTATTGGCAGGCACTATGTCAAAGGAAACAGCTCAAAATCAGAACATGCCAATAAAAATTCCAGGTAAGCCAGGCATGGTGGCTCACACCTGTCATCCCAGCACTCAGGAAGCAGAGGCAGGAGGATTGCTGAGTTCGAGGCTTGCCTGGGCTACATAGTGAGCTCAGGGCCAGCCTGAACTACAAAGGAGATCATAACTCAAAAAAAAAAAAAAAAATCAGGTAAGAAAAATTCATTTAGAAGACATGCAGTTATGTTTACTAGATTTACTAAAGAGATAATTATACCTACAGAAAATAACATTTTTCTCAAAGTTTCATATCAAAAGTATAATTTTAATGAATTGATATGGTTTCGAAAACTGACAGTCACTGCACCCGCTGCTGCACTCAAACAAGACTGAAGCAGGTAACACATGAAATCTTCGGATCTTCTTAACCAAACATGGAGGTGTCTGGGTGGGAAGAATGAGAACATGCAGGCCCGAGGGGGCCTTCTACACCTGAGTCTGGAGTGCAGCTGCCTTCTAACAGCCCATGAACTCTGTATTTCCCACACAGCCAGGTCGCTCCTGGGAGGCAAGGCCGGCACCCGCGGCAGGCAGCCCAGGAGTCCCAGCTCAGTATCTGAGTGCTGATGCTCCCAGTGCTCCTCCACCTTCTGTTACCAGAAAGGACTCTTCTGCAAGCTCTTACCGAAACGCCTCCGCTGACGTGCTGTTTAAAGTGCCACACCCAAACGCAGGGTGACTCACCCATCCGCCCACACCCACGTCTCCCAGGCTGCCCCGAGGCTCTGGCAGCCTCCCATCCACCCAGACTTGCGGCGAGGTCAAACTCAGCAGCAGGACTGGATGAAGAGACTTCTGCAAAGTGACTGGATCTTGGGGGACCCGTACTCATCAGTGGATTAGCCCTGGGGGTGGGGCCCAGCTGGACATGGTCAGTGGGGGCCGCATTTCCTGCTGGCACTGTTCCCTGTGGTTTCCCAGTCACCATGAACTGAGAAACTCTGCTCTGCGACATACAGCCCTTCCAAGTGCCGCCCGCCCCCCAGCCGGTGACCATGGACTTGACCCTCTGAAACCATGCACAATAACACTTCACGTAAGTTGGGGGCACATCACTCAGATGGATCTGGAACTAAATGAGGAAAAAGTGACTGAACATAAAGGGCCTTTTTCAGAATAAAAGGCTGCACTAACAGTAACTGGAGAGTGGCAGGACAAACACCAACACACTCAGCCCCAGCATCTGAAAGTTTCTCTGCAGAGGAAGAGGCAGGTTCCTCTCCTGGGGGTGCCGCCCAGGAAAAGCTGCTGTTCTTCTGACCTGAGCAGATACGCAGGAGAGAACAACTCTCACAGCAAAGATACAGAAAAGAGGCAGGCAGGCAGGGCGGCAAAGGCGCCAGGCAGCAGGGCAGAGCCAGAGACCGCCTCCAGCCTGTCAGCCCCTCGAGAGGGAGGAAAAAACCAACAGCACTGAGCTAGGTGTTGGGAGCCAGCACCTGTTCACAGTGGCCTCTGCGGTGGGAAAATGAGGTCACTTGGCTCCTCTCAGCTGCCATGCGGATGGCATCACACTCTCTAAACACAGTGCCCAGATCACCTGTGGCCAAGGCCTAGGCACCATGCCCTGGCTCACCACCACGTCTGCCTCATTCTACCATCAACCTGGAGCAGAAACAATGAACCAATGACTGTCACTTGATGTCCATGTTGCAAGGCCCATAAACCCCGGGTACTTTGTCCTGGTGACTTAGGAAGCAAGGTGTGAGCTTTCTTTGCAAAGTGAACGACTGGCAGGTAGAGTGAAAAAATGACTCCTATTAATCCAAACACACTCTGCACACAAGGTTCTGTGAAAGCACTCGAAGTATAATCCCTTGGTAAGAAAAACTTAAACGCACTGGACAACTGTCAAGCGGGAGAGACGCCCAAGCAGGGGCAGAGATCAGTAGGGAGCAGAACCCCAGGCCAGGCCCGCACGCTGAGCAGGCTGAGCCTCACTCCACCAGATCTGGAGCGCAGCCCCATACCGTGGATGCAAGCTGTAGCCCTTGACCAGCCCCCAGACTGGGCTCGAGGCCCCTTCTACATGTGTCGTCTCTCCGTGATGGCCCACAGGACGATGGGAACACCATCCCAAACACTAACCTAACGAGTGTCAGTGATGTCAGGAATCACTGTAGAAAACACTTTTGGTGTTTTAAACCTCACTCTGGAAACACAATCCATGTATGGATAGTATTATTGCTACAGAGAAGAATAATGGTTGGTTTTTTTCTAACTTTTCCCTTCTCTGTACTTGGTAACTGTTCTAGAGTAAGTGCTGCTTATACAGGTGTAAAATCTTACCTTAAAGACAGAGCAGCGCACATCAGCTGAACTGGTATCAAATGCCAGCTCCCCAGTCACTTTCTTCAGGAGATCAATGAGAATGGTGGGGGGCATCATTTCCCAGTATTTGGATGTTATTTTACACACACCAAGGATTCCTGTGGAACGGACCATCGGATAAGGATCTTCTAGAAGGCTCTATAAGCAGGAGGGGAAAAGTCTTTAAAATCTTAAAGGAGTTCCTTTAATATCAATATCTGCCTTATACATTAGCAATTTGGGAATTTACAACTTAATAATAGACATTTAAAGTTACAGAATACTGATCATATACCCACTGTCCCCTAATACCCCAGGAGGATGGGCTCCAGGACCAGGGGACCAATCCACAGCCGCTTCAAGTCCTACATTAACAGGGTGCAGCTTCTGCACACAAATCCTCCCGTACACTTTAAATCATCCCTGGACCACACAACACCTAATACAACATAAATGCTATGTAAGCAACTGCTGTACTGTACTTAGGGACAAGGACAAGAAAAGAGTCTGCGTGTATCTAGTACAGGCACAACTTCTCTAAACCGTTCAATCTGCAGAGAGTGAAATCCAAATACAGAGCCCACCTCTAAGAAATGCCACTGTGTGTGGATGTCTGGGTTCCAGACAGCTTGTGTTTAAGGAGAAAGTCTCAAACATGGGTGCTCATGTGCCCCCTCCATCCAAAGGAGTCCCAGTGTCAGGCCTCAAGCACTGGCCCATCCTGGATGAGATCTGTCAGCCACAGGAGGCATTCCAGGCAGACTCCACCTGTGGAGACCCCTGTCTTTAATCCCACATGGCCCACAGTGAAACAACTCTGCTGTAATGTTCTAATACAGGCCAGCACTGATTGCAGTGGTCCAACACTCAAAAGGAGAAAATGAGGCAGCCTGATCACATAGCCTTCCAAGGAGGCACAGGACACCACCAGAGCAAATCTCACATGCCCAATGTAGACGCGAACGTGAATCCCCTCAACTGCATACAACTATCGACCTCCAAGAAACCCAAGGACCCCAGTGACATGTGAGAGGCACCATGGAAATGAGTTCTACTAAACACTGGGAGATTCAGTAGATAAACTTCCCCTCCAACAATGTTGAAAGAGCAAGTTAAAAAGGACAAGCTAGGGCCGGAGGGTTAGCTCAGTGGTTCCGGCAGGCGCCTCGCAAGCACAAGGTCCTGATTTCAATCCCCAGTAACCACATATAATGCTGGGTGTGGAGACTCACACCCACCAACAAT
>PVIC010027868.1:12791-23689 GCA_004025085.1 Thryonomys swinderianus
TAAGATGTACAAAGGGCTGGGGAAGTAGCTCAGTGAAGCATCCTAGGTTCAGTCCCAGAGGCAGAAAAAACAGGAAAAGGACTTGCCAGATAGGAACCTGGAATCTAATAATATCTGAATCTTAGCCAAATTGAAGTTCAAGTGAACCCAGTAAAATGTGAATGGTGACTGGATGTCTGACAACATCAAATAGAATGATTATATTTATAAACAAAGAAGGTCCTGCCTTTTAATATTATCTTCTGAAGTATTCAGCTGAAAGACATGGAATTTCTGATGTTTCAAAACAAAAGTCAGATGAAGCTTGCTAGGAAGGACTGAACCAACTGTGGGTACAGAGGTATCCACTGCACTCTACTTTTTAGTCTGTGCAAAACTTTTACTTACTGAACTCTGTAAGTACAAATAACTTTGTATAGCTCCATAAGTACAAATAATTTTTAGTTTCTCCTCTTCAATTAGAAAAATACGAACTTTAAAATGGACTAAGCACTTAACTATTTCCTCTCCTAAATTAAAAGTAAGTAAAGTGTTTAGTGATGGCACAAATAAAAGGACTGAGGAACTTCCCTAAGCAAGAGTTAGGGTCAGAGCAGAGGCAGAGTGACCGGGACACTGCGACAAGGGGCCCCTGAAAGCAAGGCCCAGAGTCGGGGCCGCAGAGACAGACGGCGGCTGTGGGCAGGGAGACGTGGAGCCACAGCCGCCGGCAGATGTGCG
Organism: Thryonomys swinderianus; assembly: GCA_004025085.1. Taxonomy (NCBI): domain Eukaryota; kingdom Metazoa; phylum Chordata; class Mammalia; order Rodentia; family Thryonomyidae; genus Thryonomys; species Thryonomys swinderianus. The sequence goes on from PVIC010027868.1 coordinate 13,512, forward strand.
CCAGAGGACAGGAGAGCACACCGGGCCAGCCCAGGTCTACGGGAGGTGCCCGGATGGCCACCGGGGAGGCGCGAGGGCACCAGCACCCGCAGGGAGAGGCGGGGGAGGCGCGAGGACGGCCCTGCGGCTGAAGGACAGCCGGTGCTGGCTGCTGCCCGCCACCGAGGAGGGGCCACACACAACGGTGGGCACAGCCCGGACACAGCACAAGCCCACGGGCAGCTCCCCCTGTGGGATACGTACATACAGCTCTTCAAACTGTCTCTGCATTTCACTATCCATCTCCTCAGCGTGGAAGTTAGGGTCTCGAATGGGAAAGGCCTCCACAAACAACAACGCGGCATTCGATCGAACTTCAGAGTTTCTGGTCTACAAAAATAAGAGTATTTTTAGAATCCCACACATAGCCAAGATTTAAGTTTAATGTTCCCAAAGTATTATTATCTCAACTGAGACGTGAATGAAAGCAATTATAATATTTAAATTGGCCAGACTAGGTGGGGGTCACTCGATGAGAGTACTCAGTATGTGTGAGGCCCTGAGTTCCATCATCAGTCAGTCACCAGACGAAGTGAGACTGTCATTACACTGAGCCAAAACTCAGTTCAGCACCAACAGATATTAAAAGCCTCCTCCCTTCGGCGCACACTCCGTGTCATCAAGAGACGGCCATCTGTGGAGGAGACTCCTGTGCCCCCAGGCATGGCTGGCCCCCAGTCAGTCACAGGCTGGGGCCAGAGGACAGGCATCGGCACAGCCCCGCAACCCAGCCAGTCTGCAGGCAGGCACACACCCTGCCCCTTCCCCCAGCGGCTTTGCAGTAGCCCTTCACCTGGCATTTAACTGATCTACCTCTCCTGTAAACCCAAGAAGTGCTTTAGTAACAAAGGCCATGTTGAGGGCCAGGCATGGTAATGCCCAGTCTCAGCTAGCCAAGGACTGAGCCCAGCAGTTCAAGGTCAGCCTGAGAGAGACAGTGAGACACCGACTTGAAAAAGAAAGAAACATTTTGCTCTGTAAATCCACAATGCACTAAGTCTCCAGTCTTGTGTCTAATGCCTCATTACACTCTGAATTAGCAATGGTCAATTAATTAGCACACCCTGAAGGTGCATATGTTGTTTTTTTTAAATGTTTTTATTGAATTCTTTATTGGTACATTTTATAGACAATCACACTCAACACTGGAAAATTTGTACCAGTATATGACAGAAGTTAATTCTCACTTTTACCCATATCCCTACCCACTCACAACATTCCACCCCTTATATACATGGCATTTCTTTTTCTTTCCAAATCATATTTATTCTTTCCCCTCACTATGCTCCCCCCACATTCTCTTTGAATATTTCCTAGTTTACAAAATCTATCATACATTCTAAAACTCATTTCCATCTACAGGTCCTCAAACCAGAGAAAAAATACAGCATCCTCGAGGTGCATCCATTTGCACATAAATGAATGAAACTTGTCATTCTTTACAGCAGAGTAATACTGGCAGTACACAGTGATTACATTCACCACGGGGAATTTGTGCGCGTACATGACACCTCCCAACGCACTCCCCGCTTTCGGTCGGCCTCAGAGGCGTGGGCTACACGACTTGAAATGTGTACCTTTAGTCCTCTCCAAAGGATGGGCTTATATAATCTATACAGCATCTCTTCTACTCCCTGCCGAACAGTCTTCTGATGCTGAAAGTAACTCAGCACCTAAGGTTAAAAGAAAAGAAAGAACACAAAATAAAAAAAGACAGTGTTGTCACATTTTTAAAGTATTAATTGAAAAGACCAGAGCGAGGGGATGTTCTCTCTACCCTGTACATGTAACCTTGTCCTTAGTGAGAGGCAGGGCAGCAGCCGACACAGTGAGGCGTGGCACGACACAGCCCGAGGCCTGCTGTCACAGCCTGGCCGCGTTCGTCTTCTACTCTGCGAGCCACCCATGGCGGTGCAACTACCAGAGAGGCTGAGACAGGAAGATCTCTGAGCCCAGGTCAGGGTTGACCTGGGCAACATAGCAAGATCCTGTCACAGAACACAACAAATTAATGGAAAAATTTTAAAAACTAAATAATTTCTACTGATCTACTAATAGCACATAATCTCAGTAAAACTGACATTTAAACCTCTGACCTTCAGCGCACAATGCAAACAGTCCTTCTAGGCTCCAAAATGCTCTCTACACCTGCTGCCACTGATTGGTGACGCACAGAGGCTCTAGACATGGCTCCCTGAGGAACAAGCATCGCTACTTGTGAGCCTTTATGGTTCCCAGTTCAATTTAGGTACAGTTTTTCCTAAATCATGAATAATCAGAAAACACGTCATCCCCAGAGATTTTACTCCTTTCCAGCTAAAATCTTCCCACAGCTGTGTAGCCCTGCAACCTCAGCACACTTTCACTTCTCCTTAAAACTCACTCCGTCAGGGATAGAGATTCAGCTCTGTGGTTCCGGCACCTGCCAAGCAAGCGCAAGGTCCTGAGTTCAATCCCTGGTAACCACATACAATACTGAGTGTGGTGACTCACATCCACCAGCCATCAGTACCACACACCACAATGCCGGGCGTGGTGGCTCATGCCTGTCATTCCAGCACTCAGGAGGCAGAGGCAGGAGGATTGCTGAGTTCAAGGCTAGCCTCGGCTACAGTAAGCTCAGAGCCAGCCTGAACTACAAAGTGAAACCCTGTCTCAAAGAAACTAAAAAAAAAAAAAAAAGAAAAAAAATTCAATCCTTTACAAGTTAAAATCCTTTAAGAAAATGGGAAACAAACAATAGGTAAGCTCTTACACAGCCTACACTTGGAATGAGCTTGTACCACTGGTACCCTAAAAAACTACAGGATGTGGATTATTTTTCTGTTTGTTAATTCTTTACTTCAGCTTTGTTGATGGTGGTAAGAAGCTTTAATCTGCAGCTTGTGTCCATGTCATCAAATTTTGGCGTCAATGCCATACTCACTGCATGGACAGATGGATCAAATGGCTTCAGAGATAAGTCACATACATACCTTAGAACTTTCTTATAGCACAGTCTTGTTTTGTTTTGTTTTGAAACAGGGGCTCACTCTGAGGTTCAGGCTGGCTCTGAGCTCACCATGTAGCCCAGGCAAGCCTCAAAATCACAGCAATCCTGCCTCTGCCTCCTGGGTGGTAGGATTACTGGCATGAGCCAGCATGCCCGGCATTGTGGTGGGGTATTAGGGATCAAACTTGGGATCCTGCACTTGCCAGGCAGATGCTAAACCCACACTAAGCTAAACCCCAGCCCCTGACTGCCTTAAGAACAACATACCGTGGGGGCTGGGGATTTAGCTCAAGAGGTACCGCTCCAACCTTGGATGCACAAGGGCCCAAGTTCAATCCCTGGTACCACAAAAAACAAAACAAAACACCTTGCTTAAAAAAGAAAAAGAAAAACAAACCTAAAAAGCAAATCACCTCCTCAGTCTTAACGTGGCTGAGGAATAAGCTCAAGTGGTACTGCAGCAAAGGATGAAGCATCATCTTAGGGCTACGTTCACAGTCCACGTGATCCAAGGGCCCACTCACCTCCCGTACTTTGGAGTGCACCGGTGACCTCCGTGGAAGGTGGATGCCATGGAACATCAGGTCCTGGATGCAGTCATTTTCGATAGTCTGAAACGTAAACGCAAGGCAGCATTCGGCACCCACACCCTTAGGTGGATGACCGTGCAACACAGCACAGAGCACGACCTTCCTGCAGTGCTGGACCCACTGTCCCCCGGAGCTTTCTGAAGGTGTGCCACAGCCCTCACGACTCCGCTCTCCTCCTGCACTGAGGAGGGTGCTCCGCAAATCTGGCACTGGAGGCAGCTCACAGGGGAGTTCCCGAACTGAGGAGCGTGGAAGAGCTGTCACGCCAGGAAGAGCAGCACCTGCTCCCACAGCCTGCCTGAACTGAGAAGGAATTCCTCTTCCTCAGAGGGGGACTCTGCACTGACGGAAATCAGGCCTCTCGAGGCTGCCGCTGAGGAGGGCCTGGGCAGGAGAAGCTGTGAGAGCTCTGCGCAACCCGCTGCGCTGAAGGCTTTCAGGAGAGCACCAGCCCCAGCACGACGCCAGCAAGTGCTGGGAACACACCCAGGCTTGCAAGCTGCAGGGGGACTCCAGACGGCCTTGCTATCGGCACGCCCTTCAGCGTCACTGAGTGAGGACAGCACCCTGCTGGTGCGTGACGGGACGTGCAGCTGGCCACGCCACCCGAAACGATCAGCAGCACATGCGCCAAACCCGAACTGCCCACCCGAAGACAGCTCCGCCGCGGCACAGTCCACAGGGAGAAGCGCTGGAATGAGCAGCTGAGCAGCAGATGCCTCAGCAACAACGTTCTGGGTCTTGACTCAAAGGCTGAGAAAGACATCTTCAGACAGTAAAAGGTTTGATCTAATTATTTTTAAAATACCACAGATTTATTGCTAGCTTTTTCAGGTCTTGTGATGGTGGTGCACAACCACATTTTTGAAATGAAATGAAGCATCATGCTGGAATTTGCATTAAAAACTTAAAGAGCAAGGGAACGAGGCTGAGAAGTCCACACTCTTGGTGTTAATTTTATACATATCCAGTCAAATAATAAGGCATTAATTACAAACTCTTACTTTTTAAAACATTGTCGAAAAAAGGGACACTCTCAGGACAAATATTGCTCCCTAAAAACAGATTCTGTGTAGTAATTAAACACCATGGAAAAAATGCACAATGACATCCTGGCTCTGCCGCTTTGCTCGAGAAATTACACATCCTGAAACTATTTTCAGCATTGTCTATAGGAAACTATGACGGATCATTTCTGTTCTCTAGAAGTATAAGTCAGTGGTTGGCGCTGGCAGCGAAACCAAACTTCAGGGGACAGAAACAAACTGCAAAAGGGGCTGCACTGGCTCCTCCTGCCCCCCCGCGACACCATCTGCTCTCCAGAGCAGCCTCAGGGTGGAGGGCAGCTCATCAAGGTCGCTTTCTCACTTACAGTAAGAATTCTGCTCTCAGGCTGGAGATTTAGCTCAGCGGTTCCAGCGCCTGCCTAGAAAGTGCAAGGTACCTGGTTCAATCCCTGGTAACCACATACCACAATGCCGGGTGTGGCGACTCACGCCCACCATCAGTACCACGCACCACAAAAACCGGATTTGGTGGCTCACGCCTGTCATCCCAGCACTAGGGAGGCAGAGGCAGGAGGACTGCTGAGTTCGAGGCTTACCTGGGGTACACAGTGAGCTCAAGGCCAGCCTGAACTACAAAGTGAGACCCTGTCTCAAAATAAAAAAGAAAAAGAAATTTTGCTCTCATTTTTGAGAACTCCAAATAAGAAAAATGAAAAACGCTTGATGTTTGTCCGAGTGAGTCTCTGAATGCTTAATTGGGATTCTGAATTACACTGTTATATCTTCATGATTACTACACTTGCTAAAGGCCAAGCAACCACATTCAAAATGAAAAGTCTCTGAATTCTCAAAACAACATCACTGAAAGAGGTACTGAAGGTGCTGAATAGCATCATCCACAGAAACAGCAAGCTTTATACTTTCTAGTGATCACATTAAAAAAAGAGAGAAGAAACAGTTATGATTTAATAACATACTTGGTTATTATTTAAATATTTTGTTAATATATTCATTATATTTTCATTTATGTTTTATATATGTATTTATGTAAAAATATACTTTAATAGCTTTACTTGTATTAAATATACTTAATAATGTATTTTGTATATCCAAACCACTATTATTTCAACATGTGATCAATATTTACAGAAAGTACTAATGAGATATATTCTTCATGCAAAGTATTTGAAATCTGACATGTGTCTTCCACATGCAGCACGTCTCAGCTCAAAATGACCTTTTAGGGCTGGAGGGTTAGCTCAGCGGTTCCGGCACCTGCCTTGCAAGTGCAAGGTCCTGAGTTTCATCCCCAGTAACCACATATAATGCTGGGCGTGGAGACTCACACCCACCAACAATCAACACCACATACCACAGTGCTGGGCGTGGTGGCTCACGCCTGTCATCCCAGCACTTGGGAAGCAGAGACAGGAGGATTGCTGAGTTCGCGGCAGCTTGCCTGGGCTACATAGTGAGCTCAGGGCCAGCCTGAACTACAAGGCGAGACCCTGTCTGAGAAAAAAAAAAAAAAAAAAAATGACCTTTTGGAGCCCAGAAAGCGACCAAAATTGAGATGAAAACTCGCTTTCACTCGAGCTGCACATTCCAGAGAGGGACCCAGGGCGAGACACAGGGAGGGTCAGGCTGTCCAGGTCTGTCACACAGGGAGTCATCATTCAGCTCTCTTTCCAGACAGCACAAACACGAGTTTTACATAGACCTTGCCTGACTACTTAGTAACTAAAATATAATAAACAGTTAATAAAATCAAAATACCTCTAATATTTTCCCCGATGCCTTTTTCCAAGCTCTGAAATAAATCTCAGCAATGTGTACCATTAAAGACCTATTTAAAAAAATAATAAAAATGAGGTTAATGCAAGCTTAAAGTTTGACATCTTTTGTATATATGGGTTCAGTTGCTCTCCTTAGAGGGAGAGGAGGCTCAGGTCAGGCAAGGCCTCGCTTGCTCATAGGGCTGCCCCTTCCCTAGAGCGGAAAGCAGAAGGGCTGTGCAGGGAGCAGCGCACGCTTCCCCAGAGCCCCCCCACTTTCAGGAAGGACATTAAGCCCACACCAGATGTGTAAGTCACAATTCCAAATATTAAGTAAATGTTTAACTTGAACTCAGGTTCTAACCCTCACCCATAGGAAGCCATAACATATCACAGTTGCCATTAGAATCACAGACATTTAGAAATCAATTGCTAAACTCAAATAGTCTGTAAATGAGGAAGAGAGCAGTCTGAATCCAGTAGGAACTTTGCAGTCATGAAACCCAGTACTCACAGGGCTGCCTGACACTGGAGATACAGCAGCCAAAGCCCATCTTCAAGGAGAATTGTGAAAAGGGACACTTAAAAGGCGGACCCAGCACTCAGCGCCAGCACAGGAGCTAATAAAGCTCTGACTACTGCCTCACAAGAGAAGGCAGAGCTGGGGCCAGCAGGCTCCATCCGGTTTCTCCCAGTTCTTACACCACAGAGCTCATCTCAGCAACTATGCAACTCAGTTCATGTTCAACTGAGATGGGTAGCTATATTCAAAATGTTACCAGACCTACCAGAAACTCAGGCTTGTAAGTGAGGCTAAGGTCTAAGGAGGAATTAAACAATTAGTTATTTAATCTAGTTAAAACCTATCACGTAAAAATTTTCATCTAGGGCTGGAGATTTGGCTCAGTGGTTGCGGTGCCTGCCTCGCAAGCGCAAGGTCCTGAGTTCGATCCCTGGTAACCACATACAGCACTGGGCGTGGTGGCTCACACCTGTCATCCCAGCACTCGGGAGGCAGAGACAGGAGGATTGCTGAGTTCGAGGCTTGCCTGGGCTACATAGTGAGCTCAGCCAGCCTGAACTACAAAGCGAGACCCTGTCTCAAAAGAAAAAAAAAAAAAAAATCTTCATCTAAATCGTTACTCCTGTCTCCTACAGAAGGAAAACAGAATCCAGGCATGGTGGTGAACACCTGTAATCTCAACACTCAGGAACTGAGGAAGGGGGGGTCACAAGTTAGAAGCCAGCCTGGGCTACACAGTGAGACTGTCCCAAAAAACTAAGAAAACAACTACTTAGTAATACAACAGTATATAATAATAACATACAACTTTTAAAGTTTTCAACACATTAAAATAACTAAGTCAGATCACTTTCAAAATCACATTAAGATAGCACAAACTTTTAAAATACTTACTTTTGTAACCCCTGTAACTGATTTTTAATGGTTCCATGGATCATTTTAATAAAGTTTATATTCCAATTGAAGAGAGAACTAAGAAATCTTCTTCCCTATAAATACAAACATAGAATAAAACTGCCCCCATTAATAAACATAACCCCATATTAATAAACTCTACATATCTTTGACTATTTAAAACTACTAAAAGTAGTACTGTGTTTTACTTCTTTATCCCATGTGTGTGTAAAACACGTCTTTGACTATTTAATACTACTAAAAGTAGCCACACATGGTTCTAACTTGGAATGGAAGCCGGCAGTTCCTGTTTGCAGAACTGGCTCCTGGAGGCACAGAGGCCCCCACCTCCCGGAGCAGCTAACCTAGGCATCTCTGCCCTGGCAGAGATCAGACACAGCATGGATCCACAAGCGTTTCATGCCAGCTCTGTCGTGGACAGCTCATCTAAAACCACAGAATGCTTGAAATCTAGCATTCAGAAGCAGGAACTGAATGAACAGCTCACCCTCCTTTGCTAAATAAAAATCTGAGACTCGTTTTGTTAAAAAGTTGTTTGGTGGGCCGGAGGGTTAGCTCAGTGGTTCCAGCGCCTGCCTCGCAAGTACAAGGTCCTGAGTTTGATCCCCGGTAACCACATATAATGCTGGGCGTGGAGACACGCCCACCAACAATCAACACCGCATACCACAATGCCAGACGTGGTGGCTCATGCCTGTCATCCCAGCACTTGGGAGGCAGAGACAGGAGGATTGCTGAGTTCGCGGCGGCTTGCCTGGGCTCCATAGTGAGCTCAGGGCCAGCCTGAACTACAAAGTGAGACCTTGTCTCAAAAGCAAAAAAATAAAAAAAGTTGTTGGGAGAGCAAGAATGTTTGAGTACATAGAGCCTTCAGTTCATAAGTAGCATTAATCATATCATGTAATAAGTTACATGGATTCTACTGAGCTATATATATGAGTTTGCAATGAAGAATCGACATTTACACTCTGGAGACTGCATCAACTCCATCAGCCACATATCTGGTGGCAGCACCCCACATCCCCACTGTTCTCCAGCATCCACTGCGGCCTGTGTCCCACAGAAATCCAGCACAATGCAATGGCTCCGAATGCAGCATCCCCTGTGATGCAATTGGCAGCAGAGCACAAGATGTCCATGGTTTATCCAAAATGACTAGCAAGGGGCCTGACTTAATTGAAGTCTGGTTGGAAAACTGAATGACGACACCTCAAACTCAAAGGAGGACATCAATTTTTTAATAAAGAAGTTTTAATACACACAAGGGATAAACAAGTAAAATGCATCACTGCCCGTGTGTAAGTCAACATAAAAGGGTCTGTCTGACTCCATTATTAACGTCTTTCCTCCACAGCTGGAGATACTGGAGCCCCAGGCCAGTGTCTGCCATCTTTCCAATACTGATGGCGACAACACAATGACATCCTTGCATTGCTCATGTACCAGCAAATCTGGGTGGTCTCACTCAGTGGCCTCACCTGCTCCTCACCAGGTGCTGCGGAAGTGACTGCTGTTCATTCCACTTTAATGAGGACCTGGCACATGTCTGCCTCGATACTACCGTGCCATAGAAATGGTGTGCAATACACACATCACCCTCAGTGGCCGCGCTGGCTCTTCCAGGAAAACCCCAAACACAGTGCAAACAGCACTGTTAAGATGCAGCCAACAGTCAGGCCTGATCCAGGTGCACAGCTGCAAACCCCAGCAACTCAGAGGCTGAGGCAGGGCATTATATTCATTAAACAGAATGTGCCACAAATGTAGCTTGGTGGTACCAAGATTCAATTACAGTATCAAAAAAAAGCCCACAAACAGACCAAAGAAGGAAAACCCATTACCTCTTCTTTCCTAATGTAACTAACATTTATGAAGCACTCAAGCAGCATATCTTTAATTTCTCTACTCTCCTCTGAGTCATAATCAAAGCAATATAAAGCCTGATGGACACGCCAGAGCCGACACACATCTGCACCCTAGGAATAACACAGGAAAAAAGAATGTTACATGTAGCACTTAGGGGTTTTAAAAAATAAGAAGTAAGGGCCGGAGGGTTAGCTCAGCGGTTCCGGCGCCTGCCTCGCCAGCGCAAGGCCCTGAGTTCGATCCCTGGTGACCACATACAATGCTGGGCGTGGAGACTCACGCCCACCAGCAATCAACTAGCAATCAGCACCACATACCACAGTGCCGGGCGTGGTGGCTCACGCCTGTCATCCCAGCACTCGGGAGGCAGAGGCAGGAGGATTGCTGAGTTCGAGGCTTGCCTGGGCTACACAGCGAGCTAGGGCCAGCCTGAACTACAAAGCGAGACCCTGTCTCAAAAAAAAAAAAAAA
>PVIC010027869.1:5141-23652 GCA_004025085.1 Thryonomys swinderianus
ATTTTTATGGCGAACTGTACTCTGGGCTGTGCACCACATCTTCTTTGTCCGTTTGCGTCCGCTGATGGACGGCTCTGTTGGCTCTTATCTTGGCTCTGGTGAGAACAGTACGGGAATGCACGTGGGGTGCAGTTATCTCTGATAAAGGTCTGCTGTTAAAGACAGTTTCTCAGCCTCTTTCAAAACACTTGTGCTCGTAAACTCTCTCTCCCTGACTCTTTGACCTCACTCTTGTCTATCTCCATTTTTTCCCAGTATTTTCCAGTGGCGTGGCCTTTCTTTTCTCAAACGTGCCAGACATGGTCACACCTTTCTGTATTTCCATATGCTCTTCTTTCTCTTGGAACATTCTTCCCCAAAAAGCATCCCTAAGTATATATTCAATAAAATTTATGAGTCTTACTTAAAATATAAATGTTTTCTCTTGAGGCCACGATGAAAGCAAACAACTGACTCTCAGTACTCTAGATCCAGAGCCTCCACATTGAGATGTATCTCCAGCTTCTTTCTTCACTCTTTACTTTGCAATAAGATTTTGATCAGCTGTTAAATTGCCCGAGCAGGGCACAAACTCCTAGAGCTAGCCTCCCAGAGTACTGGGATTGCAGGTGTGTCACCAAGTCTGTTTGTCTCTTCTTTATATTAATATTTTGCTTGATCATCAAGAGGCTTTTAATTTTATGTCATTTGTTAACTTTTGCTATTATTTCCTATCCTACTAGAATTTTACAGAGGAAGTCTTGGGCTGCTTCTTTGACTTGACCTGTTTCACTTTTAGCAATTTCAAAATTACAAGGCTTGACCCTATAACGATTTTGAGTTTATTTTTGTACAGGGTAAGGGATAGAGATCTAGCTTTGTTGTATACATCCAGTTTTCCCGGTGCCGACGAATCTGATTTGTCTCCAGTGTATGTTTTTGGCCCCTTTTTCAAGAATCTGATGGTTGTTCAGTTATGGTTTAAGGAAAGGAGGACTGAAATCAGCTGAAAGTTTTGCGATAGGCAGAATAGCTGGTTTGTGTGAAAAATAAAGTTACAGAAAAAATGAAACAGGAAACTCAGGAATTGTGAAACTCTTTATCTCAGTGTCACGGGGCATTTAAGTGGATATGTTTCTTGTAAAATTTCTTCTTGTGTCAGATTTAGTTTTTAGTAGCCAATTGATTACCTAAACTCAGCTCCATAAGATTCTGTTCACAGTATTAACATACTCTTAAAGAAATCCTAAAGACTGATTTTTTTTCCATTTTATTAAATTGTGCGGCGTTGGTGGTATACTGGTGAGCATAGCTGCCTTCCATTTTATTAAATTTTAACAGTGTGAAAAATTGAAAAAGTCTTCAGTTTCCTAAAAGGAAATGTGCAGTTGGCACTCTGTTCTTTTCTATGCCTATGTTTTCAAGAGTTTTGCCTATTTTATCTTCTAGCAAATTGTTTCTGTTGTAGTAGCAAGGTCATTGATATATTTTATTTCATTTTAGTGCAGGTTGAAGAATACGGGTCTAGATTTATCCTTCTGAGTGTGAATAGCTAGTTATCCTTGCACCATTTGCTAAAGGAGTGATCTTTTTCCAGTGCATGTTTTTGGCCTCTTTGTCAAAGGTCGGGTGGCCGAAGCGCCTGGGGTTGTTTCCTTATCCTCTATTTTGTTCCATTTACTGGCATGTCTCTTTGGTGCCTATACCATTGCATGGTTTCTCCTATAGGAGAAACACAAAATAAATATACATAATGCAAAGAGTAAAATAAAAGAAAGGTGACAGGAACCAGGGGCATACAGCTTTTGCCCATGGACAGAGGATCTAGGAAGAGAAGAAGGGAGGGGGCAGAAGGGGTGGTGATGGAAGAAGAATTTCATTGTGTTTTACATGTTTATCAACTACTCGTTATGAATGTGTTCTTTCTAGATTGCAAATTTGAATTACTGCAAAATTCCACTGGGGAGAAAAAAAGTAAAATAAAATAAAATGAAAGGAAATTTCAGAAATAGCAGGCTCCAAAAATAATATATTTATAGCTTGTTTCACTGAGTATCAGAAGAGTTTTTAAACATGCAAATCGCCTAAAATTCATAAATTCACATCCTAGAGTAGAAACATCTGTGAAACACTGAATTTTTTCCCTTCACATTTGCTGGTGAAAAGCTAGGAAATGCTTGAGAAAACATTAAAAGTATCAGCTGTTTATGAGGCTGTTAAAATGATATATTTAATTGATATTTCCATCCAGAGACACTGTGTATTTTTGCCATCTAAAATAACTACCGTCCCCTCAGAATAAAAAGAAAAAAAGTTTTCATTAGTGGCCTATAAGGTTATGACATTTATCTGTCATCTTTCATATTATTTGTCTTCAAAATAACTTCCTTTTTAATACTGTATGAAAAGATAATTGGTCCCATAAAGAAGGAAGAGTTTATATCAGCAAAAACAATAAGGAAGGGAATTGTTAAGAATCTACAGGAGCAGATGTTGTCTTTCTCTAAAATGTCCCTCCTTCCCTCTCCTCACTAACAGAAGTTCAAACATCACCACTTTTGTAATTGCTTGCTTATCCTTCTGGCACATAATCACTCCTTCTGTATTCTGAGATGTTAGTATGCATATTGATTTTAGCAATTTCATTATTGTCGCATAATCATTTACATTTCTGACTTGCCTCATGAACTCTCAATTCACATTTTATTCCTTTTCTTAATACCACATTTGCTGGATTATGCAGGCTCTCGTAAGGTACCTGTTAAAGGAGGATTTTCTCCCAGTATGACCATTTTATCCCCCTATAAAATTTTAAGTATAAAATTAGAAAGGTGGTCATCACATTCACCCATATAATAAAGGTATTTCCAAAAATAAATATTTATTCGTGAAAAGATATATTGATATACAAGATTCAAAATTAATGACTAGGCTTAGCAAATGTGAAACAAAAGCAAGTAGAAAACTGTGCCGAACAAATGAAAGAATTAACCTATAGTGGGAACCGCAGACAACTCTACAAACCTATGGAGGCTGTAAGTAGGTGATTTTTTATTACAGAGTCAATGGCAAAATTATGAAATTATACAGAAACAACAAGAAAATAGAAAGACATTTAGTAGTGCCAAGAAGAGTAAAGATAACGGCAAGAGTAACAGATCTGACAGTAGACGGAATAATAAAGATTCACCGAAGAGGCTCAACAGAAACACGTCACATCTCTATTTTCCTTAACTCTTACTACATCATGAGAACAAAGTCCTGTCATTTAAGCTGCCGTAAACTTACTTCTCTGTAAAACCTGAAGGACCCAAACAAAATACACTGATATAAAGAATAATTTAATTTGTTGTGTCTTTCTTACCTGATTCAACAAAGAAACACCAGACTTTGTTTGTGTGTTTGTTTAGAGACGGTCTCGCTTTGTAGAACTCACAGCAATCCTGCTACCTCTTCCTCCCAAGTACTAAGATTACAGACGTGGGCCACCACGCCTGGCTTTTTTCAGACTTTTAAAATATTCTTCTCCCAGGAAATCAGTGCTTTCTACCTTTCACTTGGTTCTACAGCACGTAGGAGAACAAATAGGTTTTGCTCATTTCCATTTCAGGGGACACATCTGGCTGCCAGGTTCAAACAATTTTTCCTCTGTTTTACACCTTAAAGTAATACCATGATCTTCATTTTTATTAGTTTAACTCTTCCTATTAATACTTCCTAATTGATCTCACTGCATTTATATTTTCTTCATTCCAAAATACTCAGCCCTGATAAATTGAGATGAATTTAAAGTCATGAAAAACTGTGGGAGAGACTGATTCTACCTCCACCCCGTGAGGATATGGGATCACACGAAGCTTAACAGTGTATTTTAGTGAACGTTTGCAGCGAAGTAAGCCGTGATCTCAGTAGTAGAAATGATGGCACTGAGTACTTTATGCTGATTAAGCACTTTTACTGAAAAATTAAAGCTCATTTAATTAAAGGCTGTCTGGTGGTCACCAGTTGGAATTCGGAGCCAACAGATGAACTGTGTGAGAGAAGGCCAACTGCCTCTTAGAGGTGGAGAAACCACGGTACCTTTCAGTGACAAGGTGGGTAGAAGTACAGAATAAGAATATAAGCCCCCAGATTTTGTCCAAGAAGAAATATGGTGAAGCAAGTTGGTGGATTGCTAACATTAATGGAGTTTATTTTTGTTATTAATAGCATCATCGTCATCGTCGTCATTACTGTTGCTAGTGAAGGAAGAAATAGAAAAAAACTGCAAGATGAAGTTTTAGCTGTACCTTCAAGAATATGTAAACCTTCAGTGCATGTGGTAATGAAGAATTGGAAGGAGAGTGAGAGCAGCGAGACTGCAAAGCAGGAAACCCAGGCCCTGTTTCTCTCGCAGAGAACCTGCAACGTCCATGGACCAAATGGCTTTGTGAGATATGCAGAAATCTGGTTAGAGCCTCTTTCTAAGAGCCTCTTTCTATGTTAAAGCAATGCAAACTGCATCAAAATCAGGAAGGAAAACTACTAGCACGGTCTCAACAAAACCTGTGGCACAGCTGAGAGGAAACCACTTCTCCTTGGAGAGGGAAATGATTACAATACACATCTGGTGCTATGATTCGGAGAAGAAGAGTCTTGCAAGGTATCAGTTTCTATATTGCCTCAATCCAGATACAGGTGCTTCTCAATTTACAAAGAAATATGTCCCAATAAATCCATGCGAAATTGAACACAGCCTGTCAAAAATGCATTAATGCGCTTAACCTAGTATCAGAGCTTAGCAGCGGATACAATGTAGAATATAGGTTATTTACCTTCAGAATCACATGGCATACCCAATGCTGCTGCACAGCATCTCAACAGAGTATAGTATCTTACTAACCAGAGAAAATATCACATTTCAAAATTCAAAATGTAGTTTTCCTTGAACATACTCTGGTTTCATACTTTCATCAATATCAAAAACAGTAAATGAAACCATTGTAAAGAAGCCTTTATATGGACAAGACCACAGTTGGAAGAATAGGTTTAACTGGGGGGGGGGGGGGTCAACGCGCACCAGTCTGCAGATGTACATACAAACACTAGCTGGATCACCAATGTCACACACTACAAAGGCTGCGTGTATCCCAGGTGAACACCAGGGGGCGCGCATGAGTAGAAAAAAATATGCCTGGAACACGCACTGTGAAAAGGATAGCATCTTCAATAACTCATACTGGAAAACCTGAATATTCACATTCAGAATAATAAAACTGAAGGGTAAATAGGGCCAGGAATGGGATGAAATTGGTGAGTAGGTACACAGTCACAGTTAAAACAGGAAAAATTAATTCCAGAATCTATTGTCCAGGAGGGTGACTACAGTTAACAATAATGTTCATACACTTAAAAGTACCTAGAAAGGATGGTTTTTAATGTTCCCATGACAAACAGTAATTGATAAGATAGGCATGCTAATTACGCTGATTTGATTATAATGAAATATATGTGTCAAAACCGTATAAATATGTACAGTTAAATGCCAATTAAAATGATTCTTTGGGTAGGCGTAAATAATGAGGGGAAAGAAAAATACAGTGTTAAAAAAGGAAACAAAGCAAATGTATCTAGGGCGGGATGCAGGGTGGGTAGGGGATGGGGAAAATGAGAATTAAATCATACATACTGGTATAAATTCTCAATATTGAGTATGATCATGATGTGTATATAAAACGTACTAATGAAGAATTCAAATTAAATTGTCACAACAAAGAAAGACATTATATAACAACAAAACTGTTAGTTATTCAAGAAGATGTAACAATTCTAAGTATATATACACCAAAAAGTAGGGCAATGCATTATATGTTATTCAGAAAATAAGTCTAAACAAATTTAAGATATAAATCACTAAGGGTCTCTGACCACAGTGGAATGAAACTAGAAGTCAATAGACAAAAGAAAACAAGAAGACCCACAAATATGTGAGAATTTAACAGTGTGCTCTTATATAAACAATGGGTCAAATAAGAAATTATAAGAGAATTCAGAAACTATCTGAAAGCAAACAAAAACAAAAAACACATACTAAAACTAACGCCTGGAAGCAGTACTAAGAGTGACATCTATGTCAGCAAACACATTTAAAAACAAAAAAGCTCTCAAGTCAAGAACCTAGCCTTGCAACTTAAATTAAGGAACCGGAAAGGGAAGAATAAGCTAAATGCAAAGGTAACAAAAGAAAGAGTATCATGCAGGGTAGCTACAAATGAAACAGAGAGCCGGGTGTGGTGTCTCACACCTGTCATCCCAGCACTCGGGAGGCAGAGACAGGAGGATTGCTGAGTTTGAGGCCTGCTGGGGCTCCATAGTGAGCTCAGAGCCAGCCTGAACTACAAAGCGAGACCCTGTCTCAAAAAAAAAAAAAAAAAAAAAAAAAAAAAGAAAGAAACAGAGAATAGAGAAGCAGTAGAAGTAATTAATGAAACAGTTACTTTTAGTAGAAAAACAATTAATGAATTCTTAGCTGAATTGATAATTCAACTAAGATCAGGAGCAAAGAAGATAATTTAACTCATGTTACAGCAATGTAATGGGTTAGAATACTATGAATAATTTCACACCATCAAACTGGATGACCTAGAAAACTGGATAAATTCTGAAAAACATATAATGTATGAATATTAAATCAGGAAGTAATAACAAAGTCTGCAAAAAATTCCAGCAAAGAAATTGTAGGATCAAATGATTCATTTGAGAGTTACACTAAACATATAAAAAGGGAACATGAATTATCCTCAAAATAGTTTCATGGGATTAAAGAGCAGGGAGACTGCCAAATTCATTTTGTGCGCTAACACTACTCAGATAACAAAAACAGGAAAAGCTATAGAAGAAAACTGATTAACATTAATAGAAAACTTCTCAACAAAAAGGTAGAAAGCTAAATTCTGCATGATACTAAAAGAGTTACACACTATGAGCAAGTTACTATACCTAGAATGCAAAGATGGCTGAACATACAGAAAGTGATCGGTTGTTAATCAATCAAGTCAATCAAGTTAATCAATCATGTCAATCAAGTGATCAGTAAAATCTTATGATCATTGAAATTTATGGGGAAAATGTTTGACAAATTTCAATGCCTTTTATAATTTAAAAAACCCTCAACAAACTAGGGAGAAAATATGTCCCAAAAGAAAAATTCATACAGTGAACATCAAACAGTGAACATCATAGTTATGGGTGAAAAATTGAGTTTTTCTCTAAAATCAGGAAAAAGATAAGGATGACCACTGTTCTACTCTTTATGAAATGAATATTTTTAGATTTCAGACGTAAGAAGGATCATGTAATGATTGTATTTTCGTGTTTGTTTTATTTCATTCAACATAGTTTCCTTAAGGTCATCTATGTTTTTGCAAATTAAAGAACACCACTGGTTTTGCAGATAAATAGCAGAGTTCCATTGTATTTGGCTTGGCAATGGATGATCTGAGCAAAACAATTAGACCAGAGAAAGAAAGAAAACCATCCATAAGTAAATAAAGTCATCTATAGTGGAAAAGTTGTAAAATCTGTTCACAGATGAAAATCTTAAATGTGAAAATTCCCAAAGATTCCACCATAATAGTCTAAAACTAATAAGTACATGTAGTAAATATACAGGATACAAGGATACAATATCAGTTGTGTTTCTGTCCACTGATGATAATTTATATGGTCTGAAATTAAGAAAATGACCCTAATTTTTATACTTCATAAAGTATTAAATAGGAAGAAACTTAACAATTAGGTGAAAGATTCATCTACTGAAAATTACAGAAGATTGTCAAAAGCAGTAAAAGCACTACTCTGCCATAATGTAGTATGAATTTGGGACATTTGTAAGAAATGGAGGCATCTTGAGACTGTAATGTGAAGTGTAATAAATCAGACACACAATCTTAAATATCAAATCCTCCTAAATGAGAAACCAAAATATAAGAGCAAAATAAATGATAGATAGTTGACAGTAGGGAGGCAGATCCTTCTCAGTGTGAAGGGACCAAGAACTGTGTTATGTACATGGACAACCTACTCACAAGGAATCTAAACATTATGTACTATAAACAAGTACTGGTAAAAAATGAAAATAAAAAAAGAAATAATGCATACATATGATGCTCATAGATTGTAAGACAATATTGTTACAATATCCATTCTAACTAAAGCAATCTAAAGAATTAGAGCTATCCCTATCAAAATACCAATGTCATTTTTTGCAAAAAATACCAAGAAAAAAATCATAAAATTTATATGGAATCTCAAAGGGCTCAAAAATAATCAAATAATCTTGAAAACATAAATCTAAGTTGGAAGACATATTTCTTGATTTTCCATAATATTAAACAGCAACTAATCACTTCTCAGCCTTTTGGCTAAGATCAACTATATTAAAGAGCAACTGTAATCAAGACAATATGCGACTGGCATAAAAACAGATTATTTAAGCAGAGAAAGTAAATAGATAAATGAAATTTGATCTTTTTGACTAACTAAGTTCAACAATGGAGAAAAGGCAGTCTCTTCAGCAAATGGTGCTGAGGAAACTGGACATCCATAAACAGAAGAGTTCATTTGGACCTTTACCTTACACAGAAATTAACTCAAAATTCAATGAGATTACCACCTTACACACATTAGGTACGAAAGAACAAAAAATGGTTCTGGAAAAAATATCTAGAAAACAATGAAGCCCTTGTGCTTTGTTGGTAGAGATGTATTACACGAAGTAGTATAGAAATTCTTCAAATGTTAAAAGCAGAATTATCCTTGACCCTGCTTCTGGGTATATAGCCAAAAGAATTGAAAGCAGAATTTTTAAGAGATGAAGCACACCAGCTCTTCCATGTTCCCAGGATTATTCATAATAACCAAGAAGTGAAAGTATTTAAAATATCTAATAGAAGACAAACAAGTAAAATAACAAAGCATAAATATACACAGGATATCATCAACATTAAGGGAGGAAATCCTGTCACACTCCACAGCACACGTGGTTTATTCTAAGTGAAATGAACCAGTCACAAACGAAATAATGTATTCAAAATCATAAAAAAGAAAGTAGGAGGATGATTTATGAAGGGCTGAGAAGAAAGGGGAGTGGTAATTCATATTTACTGGGTTTAGAGTTTCAGTTGTAAGGCAGGATTCTAGCTAAGTATCTGTTGTACAATAACATGAATATTAATACTACTGAAATGTTTCTTAAAATGGTTAAGTAACTTTAATGTTACCCATATTATGCCACAATAAAAAATAGAAAATCAGTGATCTAAGTTCCTTTCTAAGATAACTAGAAAAATTTTGTTTTCCTCAAATAATATCTAAAAAAGGATTTTAAATATGAAAAAATAATGAATAAATGAAATAGAAGGGAGATGTACATTATATACAAAGTTAGCAGTTGGTCCTTTCTGAAGGCTAATAAAAACTGCAAATACCTCGCAAAGGATAGGGAGGAATAAAATTTAAAACTATTAATTATTCTTATAAAGAATGGCAGGAAGATCATTGAGATCTTAACAGACTAAAAATATAAGAAGGTCCACACAGAGCCCTACACAGTGATATTCATAGCAGCTCCCAAAAGTTGAAAGCAATCAAGATGGTCCTCAATAAGGGAATGGACAGATAAACTAACTGACTTCAAGAAACAGAAGCACTAAAAAGAAATAGTATCTATCCATGAAAAAATCTTGAGAGACATTGGATATAAGCCACTAAGTCAAGGAAGCCATATCTAAGTAGTTACACACCATGTAAATCCAGCTATGCAACATTCTGGAAAGACCAAGTGTATGGAGACAGGGAAAAGATCAGTGATTTCTAGGGGTTGGAATTAAAATAAATAGGTAAAGCATAGGGCATTTTTAGAGCAGGGGAAGTATTCTATATGATATCCTATAATGGATCCCTTTAGTAGACATTTGATGAAAACTATATAATGTATAGCATCGAGAACAGCTTATGGAGTTTGAACAACAATGATGTATTAAAAAGTAGGTGCAGCTGGGTGTGATGACTCACGCCTATAATCCCAACTCTCGGGAGGCAGAGACAGGAGGATTACTGAGTTCAAGGCTTGCCTGGGCTACATAGTGAGCTCGGAGCTAGCCTGAACTACAAAGTGAGACCCTGTCAAAAAAAATCTATTAAAAAGTAGGTGCAGTGATTGTAATAAGTGAACCACTGTGGTGTGAAACATCTATCACCAAAGTGTGTTTATGCGGGGGAAAATATATGGGAACTCAGTATTTTCTCCTCAATTTTTGCTGTGAATTTAAAACTCCTTTAAAAAATGAAGCTATATAAGAAATACAGAGAGAAGAAATTATGAAAATGTAGAATAATCAAATTTCTTGAAAAACTTACTAAAACTGGCAACAAAAAATGCATTTCAGAAATTTTAAAATATATCAAAGTGCTTGAAACTATTCTTAAAGTACAAACTGAACTACATGGCTTCAAAAACTGGCAGTAATGTTTACAAGAAGAAAGGACAACTTTAATCTACAGAAACTCGTTTATGAAATACAAAAAGTAGGCAGACTCCCCTAGTTAATTTTGAAACTAACCTTTATGCATAATCTTTGCAAATTTGACAATTACAGTTTAAACATTATAGGTTATTCTCACATATGAACATATATACAAGAAACCCTAAGTACTATTGTGTCTGAAAGGAAATTCTTCATAGAAAAATGCAGTTAACTCAAGGAATCAGGTTCCATCTTACATTTAAAAATATATCAATATAACTCATAACTTTGTTCCAATAAATAAGAAAATAAAATAGCATTTTTTTTTTGAGACAGGGTCTCACTTTGTAGTTCAGGCTGGCTCTGAGCTCACTATGTAGCCTAGGCAAGTTTTGAACTCAGCAATCCTCCTGGCTCTGCCTCCTGAGGGCTGGGATTACAGGCATGAGCCACCATGCCCAGCACTGTGGTATGTGGTATTGATTGTTGGTGGGCGTGAGTCTCCATGCCCAGCATTGTATGTGGTTACTGGGGATCGAACTCAGCACCTTGCACTTGTGAGGCAGGTGCCGGAACCACTGAGCTAACCCTCTGGCCCTAAAATAGCATTTTTTGAGTAGCTGCAGGAAAAAAAATCTGCGCTTTAAAAATTCTGTACTTCTTATAATGAAATTTCTAGAAACAAAGAAATAGAGGAACTTTCCTTTAATATGATAGAGAACACCTATTAAAATAATCAGTATAATTTCTAACGGGACAAAAATCTAAACATCTCCCTCTGAGATCAAGTGTAAGATAATAATACACCCTATTCCTTTTATTTAGCATTGCTTTGAAGGCTTAAGTAATAAAACAAAATAAGGGGCCAGGGATTTAGCTTAGAGGTTATGACACCTGTCTCACAAGCACAAGGTCCTGAGTTTCACCCCAAGTATAAAATCAAATAGCAGAAAACCTGTAATGGACCTAGAAAATTGTAACTATTGACAAAGGACATAGTTGTGTGTGCAATAAATATAGAAGTCTACAAGTGAATTTTTAGAGAAATGATGTTCAGCAAGTTTGCTTACTGCAAGATATAAATTATATCTACATATTCATAACACATAATGGGAAAAGTAAGTACATAAAATAATGCTATTAATTTTGGCATTAAACTCCAAAATACCTCAGTCAATCGAACAAAGTTCATAGACGCCCTCTATAGAAGCCGTCATGAGTGAAATTTTTAAAGATTTAAATGAACAGAGGACCAAGTGAAGTCTATGATTTAAAAGATTCAATATTGTTAATCAGTTTTTTTCTACTTTTTATGTTTGTAGTACATAATGCTTGTATTCCTTATGGGAACTAGTGCATGCATGTAATACATTTTAATTTTTTTTTCATTTTTTTCTTTTCCTTCTCTCTCTTCCCTTCTTTTTTTTTTTTTTTTAGACAGGGTCTCGCTTTGTAGTTCAGGCTGGCCCTGAGCTCACTATGTATGTAGCCCAGGCAAGCCGCCGCAAACTCAGCAATCCTCCTGTCTCTGCCTCCCGAGTGCTGGGATTACAGGCGTGAGCCACCACGCCCGGCACTGAGGTATGTGGTATTGATTGCTGGTGGGCGTGAGTCACCACGCCCAGAATTCTATGTGGTTACCGGGATCAAACTCAGGACCTTGTGCTTGCGAGGCAGGCGCCGGAACCACTGAGCTAAATCTCCGGCCCTTTCCTTCATTTCTTGATCCTCCTTTTCTCTGAATGTTAACAAGATATACTGTGTGGGGATGATTAAAAAGAGAATTAAAATGTTTAATATACAGGTACCAACTCCACAATATGGATTGTAAAAATCGTTTTTAAAAATTTTTCTTTAGATTCTATATCTTTCCAATAAAATCCTGATATGTATCCTATGTTAATTTTTAAATTTATATAAAAAGTTAAAAGAGCTAAGATTGACTAAGTCACTCTTGGAGAAAAAGTTGGAGGGAAGATTCCCCATCCTAATACTAAGACTTAAATCTACAGTATGGACCAGGACAGGACTTGACCAACAAGTATCACTGGATCACCACAGCATGTACACAAATCCACATACCTATGCCCACCTTAGAGCTTGTATGGTGCCACAGGCAGGGGGAGGATTTCTTTAAAAAAATTAGAGAAAAAGTAGGGTGTTTATATAGAAAAGCTGACCCTTGTTTTGCATCATAAAATCTGAAATACAATAGCACATGAATTTGAACTTTATATGTGCAAGCTAAAATACTAAAATTATAAAAGATGAAAATGCAACCTTCCTGACTTTGACATTTGTAAAGATTTTTTAAACAATATACATGTATATACATAATTTATAAAATAATTTCTATATTTTAAGAACATTCATATGATATATGCATATGCAAAATATCAAAAACATGAGTGAGGATTTGGAGTACTTATGTAACTTATGCATTGCTTCTGAGAAACCAAACTGGTGAAATGTCTTGAGAACCTGGCTTTGGTTACTGACTCGCTCTAAAATGACACAGAGCAAGTTTATTCTTAGAGACACACTCAAAGCAAAGTACATATGCTAAGAGCAGTTTCCTTTATCATAGCCACTTAGCTGAAAGCCTCATGTAACATACGTAGTCTGGAGCAATAGAAATCAGAAGGCAATTATCTGGGGACAGATGAGTAATGAAAAAATAGTGTAACATCTATCAAAAAAGTAGTTTCTCTGGTGCAAATCATTTTGTAAGTCTTTGCTGAGTGAATGATGCACGTGGATTCATCTAATAATTCATTTCAGATCTCCATCCATAATTCCTCTCATAATCCATTTTCTGCTATGATAAAATTCTAAAATAATCAAGTAAATGGATAAAAGCTTGAGGGAACAACACTTAATCTATTATAGTTCAACAATAAAAATGTCTCCTCAGAATTATTTAGGCAAATCAAAACTATCCTTAAAATCTTACTTATCTTCAATATTAAGTTTAAATTAATATCTGATTCTATGCTACAACTCTTACAGGTGATTTAGAATAAAATTAATTTAAAATAGTTCAATATAAACAAATAAATTATCTAAATTCTGATTCATATTTTGCAAACCCTCTGTTCTTGGTCAGACCTCATGAATGTGCAAAATGTATAGTATTTCCATAGTTACTTTCTAGTGATCAATATTGACCTGTCTTAGCTCTAGCTTGTAACTATACAAATACATGTTACATGCGTTAATGTTCACATGCACTGAACACCAAATGGAATTTAAAAGAGACTGACAATTTTAAAGAGCTCTGCATGGTGTAATTACTGAAAAGTTACATCTTCACCACTACTCAGTTCCTGAATGGGGCAAATCCTTATTCTTGTAGAAATAATAGCTTTGGAGATGAGGCAGCAGAAAACAACAGGCCATCGCGAGAATTACAGAGGTTGGTTCTACATTTAAAGGTTTCATTTAAAAACGAATCTCTAGCAGTTTGTTTTATACCACCCAATACAAGAAATGCCTCATTTCCCCCATAATTTGCTTGACTGATCAAATTATAAATTAATTGAAGACAAATGACTGTTTCCAGCTTGCCCAAGATCAAATGTATTGACTTTCGTTTGCCTGAGTAAGTTTTACTTAGTATTTTTTCCAAGCCACAATTAATAAGCCATCACTTAAACTTTCCCAGACATATTAATCACATGACATACATCTGCTGCCTAAAGAGACACCAGTTGTATAAAGGATGGCTGGAAATACAAGAGAGTCAATTAGCCCAGCAATCCACTTAATCTAGCATGACTTGTGTTTTTAACCACATTTTATTAAGACAACTTTTTATGTCTCTCTTTGAAAAGACAAGGGAGCCTATTCTATAGTTTAATAATTTCAATTCTACTTCAGATCTATTTTAGAAGTGAATTACTTTCAAAACACAATTTGATGTAAACAAAATATGTTCATATAAAAGCACTATGGATTTGAGCAATGGTACTTAAAAATGGTGGTAAGGAGCCCTGGGGATGTAGTTCAGTGGCAGTGGCACCTGGCTAGCAAACACGAAGTCCTAAATTTGAACTCCAGTACTGCAACAAACAAACAAAACATTGGTACAAAAATACCATAGTCAATAGCTTAAACAATGGGAAACCATATTTCACAGGAGGAGACTGGGGAAAGCCAAAATAAAGATGCCAGCCAACTTGTTTGCCAGTCAGAGGTACCTGGCTGCTATCCTGCAGAGCAGGACAGGAGTGAACCCAGACTGGTTTCTCCCTCATATAAGGACACTATCCCACAGTAGGCGCTTACCTTCATGCTTTCTCTTCAACCTAATTACCTCCTGAAGGTCTTAGCTCCAGATGCCACCTATAGTGAATTACAGCTTCAACATACAAATTTGGGGAAACACAATTTATAGCAGTACTGTGGAGGAAATGCTAGCATTTTACACAAAGTAAACATTAGACTGAAGACTCAGCATAACTATGCAAAAGTAAGTCACAAAATTCAATCGTACAGAATGAGAAAGATAACGGGAAGTATGGATTTCAGAAAAGTCAGAATTTGAGGGTTTGTACCAGTACATGACACATCTTGATTATCATTTTTCACATTTTCCTGGTTTCCCTACAATCAACCCCCATATACATGAGCTTTCTATCCCTTGTTTACTTACTCCTACTCCCCTTCTTCCTTTTCCTTTTGAACATTTTCTTCCTACTTCACATTAGCTATCATACATTTTGGAACATATTTACACCTTCAGTTTCTCATACCAGAGAAATGATACGGTATTTACACATCTGTGTTCTATTTATTTCACTTATGAATATGCCATCAAAGTATATTCATTTGAATATAAATGACTCAAATTTATCATTGTTAATGGCTGAGTAATACCCCATTTCATTAAAAGCCAACATCTTCTTTATCCAGTCTCCACTTGCTGGGCATTTGGATTGTTTCCAAGATTTAGCTATCACAAACTGAGCTCTATAAACATTGGTGCACACATGTCACTGTGAGAGGAATCTTTTAATTCTTTCGTGTATACACCTAGCAGGGGATAGCAGGGTCAAATGGGACCTCTAATTCTAGTTTCTGAGGAATCTGCACACTGATCTCCATGGTGGTTGTACCACTCTAAATTCTCATTAACAATGCAGAAGGATTCCTTTCTCCTCACAGCTTCACCAGGATTTTTTGATGGCTGATTTTGTGACTGTGATCATTCTTTCTGGAATGATACATTTTAAATTCTTTTTAAATTCCATTTTCCTCCCTCTCTCCCCTCCTGCTCCCACTCTTTATCCCCTCCCCTTTGAAAAATATCTATCTCTCCATTACTTATTATCTTTTATTTTGCTGTTTATTTATACTTTGGGATTCTCATAGGAGAAACCATGCAGTATTTAAACTTGTGTGTGTCTGACTTACTTGAAAATAGCCTATATGTTTATCAAAAGATGAATGATAAAGGAAATGTTGCATTTCCATACAATGAACTACAACCTCCCATAAAGAAAAACTGAGTCATTTGTAGAAAAAGGATGCACTTTGAGTCCTTGGTAGAGTAGCTTTAATGCAGCTATAGATGAATTTTCTATCTTCTCCACAGTTGTCACTGTTACCTACTTACACTCTGACTGTTCTACTATATACTATTAACATCTTTACTGTTACCAAAGGTCCAGAAAAAAGTAAAAATGATTGTTGATTTAAGTCTCCAAATTTCAACATACACAAAACTTGTACAGCACATTATTCCCAAGTTTTTCTTGTTAATGTATTCTATTTTTTAAATATTACTGCTATACATATCACCATATATTAGACCTAACATGACATATAAAGAATTTGTGTTAGAACTAACATGACATATAAAGAATTTGTCTTCTAAATACCTCTTTAGTCTGGCTCCTGTGTCTCTATTTCCACCATATTAATTTAGATCAAGCCTACATCATGACAAACAACCACATCTTCCAACAGAGTTTAAATGAACTCTATCTTAATCCATGCTATACTTTGATGTATCAAACCTTGATGTGTGTGTGAGCAGATCTATCCATGTCAACAGTAGTTCTTCAGATCTCTTGAATCTAAAAGGCAAAAGTTCACAAGTTCACATAAACAGAGATTTTTGGTTGATCAGTTGTATAAGCTGGGCTACAGAATTGGCATCAAACAGCAAGTCCATTCAGAATCCACACTGGCTCCAAATAGCCAGTGTAGAACAAGGACATACACCAGCCTTACAGAAGTCCCATGGTCTCTACAGAGCCCAATGGTCCCTACAATCAGGATTTCTGTCTGCTCTTTGACCTATGTTCACCTGCTTCTACTTATATACTTTGCATCATGACAACACAGAATCATTGGGAGGTTCGGAGTTTCAGAACTTTAGTTACGGAACAGCTTTACTCATTGTATGGCATAGCACAGAATGCATTTCAGAGCACTGATTTTCATGTTCATATGTCTTATACTATTTCCTTCCATTTGTCCTCAACTAAAATATTAAAATACTTATGCAAGGGGCTGGGGATTTAGCTCAAGTGATAGTGTACCAACCTTGGATGCACAAGGGCCCAAGTTTGATCCTGGTACCACAAATAAATAAATAAATGTCCAAATTTCTGTTTTGCATATATTTATATATCTTATGTACATTATATGTGTCAACAATATAAATATGCACATGCATCCATAAGCATAACTGTATGTCACATTTGAACATCTCAGTGTTATGTGCTCAAGTATCTTCTTCATTTATACTCACACTTTTGGACATTTTAATCAGTCTTGGGCTGTAGAAACACCATTTCTAGGCCAGTGACTTCCAACCATGCAGCCATGTGTCCCTTAATATCAAGGATATATTCTGAAGATGCACCATTAGGCAATTCCGTCATTGCATGACCATGATAGAGTGCATTCACAAAAAGCTCAAAGGTGTAGCCTACTACACATCCAGGCTTCACAGCACAACCTATTGCTTCTTAGCTACAAGCCTGTGCAGTAAGCATTAGGGTAATATCACACACTGCAAGCAACTGTAAAACAACAGTAACTCCTTAGTTATCCACATATCCAGACCTAGGATAGGCCCAGTAATCTAATAAATACACAAAGAATGACTCAACATTGCTAGGTATTAGAGAAATGGGAATTCAAAACTACACTGACATTCTTTCCTCTCCAGAAAGAATGACTCTTATAAGAAATTGAATTATAGCAAATGCTGGAAAGGTTGTGGAGGAAAAAGGAATTCTCCTACATTGTTGATGGGATAGTAAATTAATACAACCACTATGGATATAGGTATGGAGATTTCTCAAAACATAAATAATAATAAATAATATTCCATTAAACCTAACTAGGCATTTCCTTTGAGCTATCTTCCTAAAAGACTTAAAGAGTCCATATTACAGTGATACATGCATGCTCATGCTTAAGCATAAGTCAACATAGTTAAACCTTGGAAGCAGCCTATATATCCATCAAGATATGACTGAACAAAGCAAATGTGGTATTGATATGCAGTAGAGTAGTCTGCCATAAAGGATAAACTTGAGTCATTTGCCAAAATATGGATGAACCTTGAGACAGTGGTAAGCGAAATAAATCAGATATATGACCTAAAATATCACCTCCTTTTTCCCTTACATGAGGAACTTAAAGTGTAAAAAAGCATGAAATAAAAGATAGACATTCAGAGAGCCAGAGATTTAGCTCAGTGGTCCTAACGTCTGCCTATAAAGCACCAAGTCCCTGGTTTGATTCCCCAGTAACCTGTACAATACCGGTGGTGGAGGCCACGCCCACCAGCAATCAGTGCCACAAATGCCGGGCATGGTGGCTCAAGCCTGTAATCCCAGCACTCAGGAGGCAGAGGCAGGAGGATTGCTGAGTTCCAGGTTTGCCTGGGCTACATAGTGAGCTCAGGGCCAGCCTGAATTACAAAGCAAGACACTGTCTCAAAAAAAAAAAAAGAAGAAGAAGAAGAAGAAGGAAGAAGAAGAAGAAGAAGAAGAAGAAGAAGAAGA
>PVIC010027870.1:0-23436 GCA_004025085.1 Thryonomys swinderianus
GATTTACCACAGAGATAAGTGAGGCATATGGACCTCCATATTGTCATGGTCAGAAAAGAAATTTTCCAAGACACATTGTAGATAAAGTTGCAGGAGTCCAAAACAAGTTCAGAATCTTAAAAAGTGTGTGAGAAAACCCAGGAAGCATTTATAAAGTCAACACATGAGAATTAGAGTAGACTTCTTGACATGAAATTTAAACTCTAGGAGGCTTTGGAGTGAAGTTCAAGCTCTCAAATATATTCACCAATCCAGAACAGTATGTCCTTCAAAATTATCTTTCAAAATTGATGGAAAAATAAAATATTTCTATTAGAAAAACCACTTTAATAAATTGAAATAGGAAATATCAGAGTTGAAGGAATCTTTGAAAGTAATGGATTTAAAAGATCTCTATAGTGTGTTTCACCCAACAATAGGATAAACATTTTTTTTTTGCAACACTTTCTTTAAAATAGTTCACATTGTAGTCCAGGAAGTATGCTTAAGTACATGAAAAAGAATAAGAATTATACTATGCATTCTATTAGAAAATAGTGCATTGTATCTGAAATCAATGACAAAAAAACCCCACAGAAATTATATGATGTATAAATGGTACTCTGTTCAATAATCAAAGTAACAGAATAAACCAAAGAAGAAATTAAATAGTTCTTACAGTCAAATGATAATGTTGATACAATATGAGAATATATAGAATGCAATGAAAGCATCCTTAAGAGAGAAGTTTATAGCTGTAGATTCTCATATCATGAAAAGAGAAGGAAGAAAAGTTTATAATCTTTATTTTTTTGTGGTACTGAGAATCAAACTTGGGTCCTTTTGCATCTAAGGTTGGCACGGTACCACTTGAGCTAAATCCCCAGCCCCTTATAAATAATCTTTTGATGCACCTCAAGGTTCTAGAAAAACAAAGACATTATTAATTCAAAGGTAATGCATGAAAAAAATTAAAAATCAGACAAGGTATTGATAAATCAATATTAAAAATATAAAAAGATACTGAATTAAAGAGCTTGTTTTTTGAAAACAAACACAAAATACACCAACTCTTATCTAATCTTATAAAAAGATGAAAATCTATGCAATTAAAAATGAAAATGGTGAAATCACAACACACACTGCCAACATCCAGATTAGTAACCACTGTCAAAAATATGTTCCAATAAAATGAAGAATCTGAAGAAATAAGTAGAATTCTGGATATATGTGATTATAAAACTGAAAGAAAATGATAAAAATGTTTAATACTAAAAATGGGAATTTTAATTGAACCTGTGGAACATAAGATAGGTAAAAGTCTAGAACTCAAAAAGGACTGAAAAAAAGACACAAAATAGTTACGATAATAAATGGGATCATATTAAATTAGAAGTTTCAACATATCAAAGAAAAGAATCAAAAGTAAAAAGAAAGAGAAATGAAGCAATAAAGATAAGAAAAGATGTTAAACTGTCATTATTTGCTGATGAAATGCTACTCTATCTAAAAGACCCGAAAACCTCCACCAAACAACTGCTAAACTTAATCACCAAATTTAGTAGTATAGCTGGATACAAAGTCAGTGCTCAAAAGTCAATCACATTTTTATACACAAATAATGGGTTGATAGAAAAAGAAATGGTGGACTCAGTCTCTTACAGTAACATCCAGAAAAATGAAATATATAGGAGTCAATCTAACAAAGGAGGTAAAGGACCACTACTCTGAAAATTACAACACTCTGAAAAAGGAGATTGAAGATGATATCAAAAAAGAAAAGACATCCCTTGTTCCTGGATAAGAAGAACCAATATCGTCAAAATGGCTTTACTCTTACAACTTCTATATAGATTCAATGCAATCCCAATTGAAATCCCAACAATATATTTCACAAATCTAGAGAAAAGCATCCAAAAATTTATCTGGAACCACAAGAGACCTACAATAACAAAAGCAATTCTAGAAAACAAGAACATGGCAGGGGGCATCACATTCCCCAATTTGAAACTTTACTTCAAAACCTCTGTGATAAAAACAACATGGTATTGACAAAGAAACAGACCTGAGGATCAATGGCATAGGTTAGAAGATCCAGACACAATGCCAGATACACTAAGCCACCTCATCTTTGACAAAGGAGCCAAAAATCCTCAAAGGAAGAAAGATAGCCTCTTGAATAAATGATGCTGGAAAAATTGGGTTTCAACCTGCCAAAGACTGAAGCTAGATCCATCTCTTTCACCATATACTAAACTAAAATCAAAGTGGATGAGACACCTAAATATTAAAACACAGACACAAATCCTGCTGCAGACAGGCTAGGTAAAACTCTTGGTGACATTGGCTTAGGAGGGGATTTTATGAACAAAACCTCTATAGCACGAGAACTATCAGCAGAAACCAACAAATGGGATCCCTTTCTATTAAAAAGCTTTGGAACAGCAAAAGAAACCATCAGAAGAGCAAAAAGTCAACCAACCATATGGGAAAAAAAAAATCTTTACCAACAATTCCTGAGACAAAGGGCTACTATCTAGAATATATAAACAGCTTAAAAAAATCAGTCCTCCCCAGTTTAAAGACCCAGTTCAAAAATGGGCATCTGAAAAGAACAGACACTTTTCAGAGGAAGAAGTAAAATAAGGTAAGATAAACATGAAGCAATGCTCAACATCACTGGCCATTCAAGAGATACAGATGAAAACAACACTGAGATTTCATCTCATTCCACAAAGATTAGCTCCTATCTTGAAAGTAGCCAGCAACAAATGCTGGTGAGGTTGTGGAGAAAAAGGAACCCTTCTTCACTGTTGGTGGGAATGTAGACTAGTACAAACATTATTGAGATCAGTGTGGAGATTCTTTAAAAAAACTAGGATTAGAGGTTCCACTTGACCCTGCTATTCACCTGCAGGGCATATAAACAAAAGAATTACAAGATTCCTCATATTGACTTATGTGCACCCGTGTTTATAGCAGCTCAGTTTGTGATTGCTAAATCCTGGAAACAACCCAAATGCCTATCAACAGTATTCTGTATAAAGACGATGTGTTTATGTGTGTGTGTGTGTGTGTGTTTATAAAATGGAGTATTAATCTGCCATAAAGAGTGATGAGATTGAATCATTTATACTCAAATGGACATACCTTTAGGACATACTCATAAGTGAAATAAATAGGTCACAGATTTATAAATATTGTATATTTTCTGTGATTCAGAAACTGAAGTTATAAATGTGTTCTAGAATGCATGTCAGATATTGTGAAATAGTAAATATTCAAAGGGTAATGGGGCTTAGGGGTAAAAAAATGAGCACAAAAATTAATGTTAAAAAAAGGAAACAATGCTTGTGTATATACGGGTGGGGGGAGGTAGGGTGCATAAGGGAGAGGGAAAATGAGAATTAAGTTGTGTCATATACTGGTACAAATTCTCAATGTGGAGTGTAATTGTGTTGTGTATATATAATGTGCCAATAAAATGTACCAATAAAAAATTGGAAAAAAAAATTGCCTGTGTTTTCTGAGGGAGAAGATTCATATTGAGAATACAAAAAGTAGAGATTAAAAAAACTAATAAAAATGTTCGAGTTTAATAGACACACATATGCAAAAGTACAAATGGTTGAAAAATACATGAAACGTTCAAAATCACTGGCCATTAAAAAAGTGCAAAATAGTGCCGGGCATGGTGGCTCACGCCTGTAATCCCAGCACTTGGGAGGCAGAGACAGGGGGATTGCTGAGTTCGAGGCTTGCCTGGGATACATAGTGAGCTCAGGGCCAGCCTGAACTACCAAGCAAGACCTTGTCTCAAAAAAAAATCTCCCTAAACAGTTATAATGGTATTTGCAAATATAAGTTTGTAGAAGTGCAATTCATAATAAATTTTAGAAGTAGCTCATATGTCCATCCAAAGATAAATGGATATAAAAATATAATATTTACACACACTAGAATACTACTTGCCCATACAGACAAACAAGCTTAAATATCAGGTGGTTTCTTTTATATTAGTAATCTATAGTAAAAGTAACAAAGAAATTGAATGATAACTAATAGGAAGTACAGAGACAGGTATTGTTAGACGAAGAGGATCAAGAGTTGAAGACAGAGAAGAGATGATGATAAAAATTGAATTGGTATATTATTTACATATGCAAACTCCACACAAAGAGTGTACTGTTATGTGCTGCAAACCTGTTTAAAACAAAAGAAATGGGATCAAGAGATGGGTGGAATGGTGAGGGAGGGAAGGAAAAGAGATAAAAAGGAATTATTATGTGTTACATAGAAGTTCCAGCTTCCCACAAGGAATGTAAACACTGTGTGCTAAACACATGTTGAAACAAATTTAAATAAAATGAGATATTTTAATTTTTGTATATTATCTAAAAAGAATACCTAAAAAAGATGATGGTGATGATGATCCTTCTATGTTGACTGAGGTTATGCAGTAATTTAAAATAATGAGATAAATCTGTAAGAATTGATATGCATTTATTATAAGATATAAGCAAAATACAGAGAAAGACAACGTACAGCAAAGAAAAGCCCAGGTCCTGATGGATTCGCTGATGAATTTTGCAAGAATGTTAAAGAAGATCTAACACCAATACTCCTCTAAATCTTGA
This sequence comes from Thryonomys swinderianus, assembly GCA_004025085.1. NCBI lineage: Eukaryota > Metazoa > Chordata > Mammalia > Rodentia > Thryonomyidae > Thryonomys > Thryonomys swinderianus. Next base: position 4,617 of record PVIC010027870.1, read on the forward strand.
TGGAAATTGAAATGGAAGCAGTATTCTTAATGGCGTTCTGGGAATTTGACACTCCCTTGATACTAAAACCAGAAAATGACTCACAAAACAATTTTTAAAAGTACAGGACAATCTCTTTAAAGAACATAGATGAAAAAGTCTTCCCTAAAATGTTGGTGAACAGTTCAACAAGTGACACATAGTAAATCCTATATCAAGATCAAGCTAGCTTAATTTCAAAGATGCAGGGATGAATCAAAATATGTAAATGAATATATAAACAGAAGCAAAGACAGAATTTACATGGTCATCTAAATAGATACAGAAAAAACCCTTGAAGAAAATAAAAATATGCTAATAATAAAAATCCAGAAAGTAAGTATAGAAGGACTTTACTGTAATCTGATAGAATAATTTATGGAAAAATCTAAAATCCTTCCCTCTAAAATCAGGAACAAGTTGAAAATGCCCAGTTGAAATATTAACAAAATAATTAGGTAAAACAAACAAACATTTATATATATATATATATATATATATATATATATATGGCAGAAATTAAATTTCAAATATTTGCAGGTATGATTCTGTACAAAGAAGACACCCCTCAAAATTATATTAAAATATTATTTGAATTCTTAACCAAATTCTGTGATGCACCAGGATAAAAACTCAACAAATAAAAATGCAAAGTGTTCGTTTTCACCAATGAACTCAGGATGAAAAAAAAATTAGAAAAACAACAGCCTTCATAAGCATGATCAAGAAAAATTAAATAATTAAGAATTAACATAACCAAGAAAGTGAAAGAATTCTATCTCTAAGTAAAACTATAGGATTTTGAAAAGAGACCTTGAAGAAAACATTGGAAAATGGAAATATGTGACCATTTATTGGATAGGACATAATAATGTCCATACATTCAAAATTCATAGAGATCTCAGAATTCCCCCCAAATTACCTGTACTATTCTTCACAGAATAGAGAAAACTATCCTAACATCCACAAAGTAGCAAAAGCAATGCATTTCTTTTGTGATAGCAAACATGTATCCAAAGTATAATTAATTATGTAGCAAAAATGCATGAAAAAATGTTCAACATAACTGACCTTTAGAGATATTCAAATTGAAGCAACATTGAATTTCCCCTTACTTCAAACAGAATGGCTATTACAAAGATATCAGGTAATAACTAATGTTTGTGAGGTTGCAGGGAAAGGAAGAATTTGTTAGATTTTTGGTGATAACGCAAACTAACAATCACTATGGAAGTCAGTTTGGACACTTTTCAAAAGATTAAAAACAGAAATTTCACTTTGTCCAGCTATTCCTTTACTAGATATCTTCTCCCAAAAGTTAAAGATATCATAATGCAATGGTACATTTCTATCCATGTTTAAAGAAGAATTACTTGATAATAGCTGAATCTGCAAGTGGCCTACTTGTCCCTGAACAAATGAAGGGCTAGAAATATGTGACATTTATATCCAATAGGGAGTTAATGTGTTGCCAAGGAGGGCAAATTTGAGTCACTTGTGGGAAAGTGGATGTACTTTGGAACTATAATGTTAACTGAAATAACTCAGATACACAATTTAAATATTAGATGGTCTCTCTTATATGAGAAAACCTGAAAGACATATAATTAAATAGCAAAATAAAACTTGATAGTAGAAAATAGAGAGATAGATCTTTTGTAAAAGAGAAACAGATCAAGAGATGAAAGGAGTGTGAACAAGAGGATGGACGGAGATGAAAAGATATTAAGATATTTTTATGTACATAGACCAATTCCTTGCAAGTAGCATAATCATTGTGTACTAGAAATGTGTAGCAATAAAGATAAAAATATAAAAACAGAGAGCTGTCTGAAAGTAATGAGCAGACCTAGAAAGGTTTAGCAAATATTGAGCATTATAAGCTATGAAATACCACAAGAGAAAACTATTTCAGAAAATTATACAAAATGAATGTTTTCATTCACATGTTCATAGGCAAGTACTAAGATGGAAATTTATCTTTTATATAAAACTTGTTTCTCAGTTTATGCAGGAAAGAGGAGAAAATATTTTTATTATTCAACCTTTCACTTCTATCTCCATTCTTCCTTAAACTTATGATCTGTTTCATGAGAATGTGTCTACCTAACAGACAGGAATAGTCCAAAAGTATTAATATAATATGACGAACTGGAAATTTACAATATAACTCTAAGAGCACAGCATTGCCTAGCATATGCTGACTCTGGGAATACCTAGCACTGCCAAAATAAAAGATCATAGTGTGCCCAATGACTTACACAATGGAACATGATACTTCTCCTTAATTAAAGTCCACAAAGCACATAATAAGCCTTCACAGTGTAAGAGTAGCATAGGAAATCCTTTGCTTCCTTCTGCTATTGTAAATAATCACAATATTCTTGACACAATGAGTTTACTTCTTGTTCAGAGGAAGGGTGATTTCAAGTGAATTCGTGCTTGATCTTACTACAGTTAAGAAAAAATTTCATATTGAATGTATAAAATTTTCATTATGTATTGAAAGTATTCTTTCACCAACAAAAACTTTAAATTCATGTCCGGAGTTTTCCAGGAGTAGGATGACAGTTTTATACTCTCAAATCCTCCTTAGAAGAAGCTCAGCAGGCAACCATGCTTGACAGAGATTACAAAATTAAATTTAAGATAACTTTGATATCTGTCTAATTATTCAAGATTAAACACACAAATAAAATTATGGTTTATTCAAGATTCTCAAACTTAAAAATATTAGACTTTTATTGAAAAACTTGCCATGTAATTTTAATACATAACACAAAATTATTAGCATTGTTTTACTTTTATTTTTTATAATTTGTTATAATTTCACTGAGTAAGTATGGATAATTTTTAGAAAGCAAGCATTGTATTTTATGTGACAACTCTCCATATATTTCATTCTAAAACTTTTTATGGAAACAATGAAAGACAAATTTTCAAAAAGTTCTCAGAATATATTCCAATTAGAAAATAATGACAGATAATGCTTGCATTGGAAATCAGCACAAACAAGATACTTTGGCAGCACTAATTGATGTATGGAGGGGCTACAGTTGTTTGATAATTGGAAAAATTCCTATTTAAGTAGGCATGTTGCTTTGTTTTGCTTCTATTTTATATGTAGGTATGTGTGTGCAAATGTGTGCTTTTTTCCAGTTTTGTCAGAGGTACCTACATGAAATCCTGGGCTTAACTAGAATTTATTTGCAGAAGGAAAAAAAAAATTAAGACCTAGATAAATATCTCAGCCAAGTTATTCCACAATCCATTGACTAAGAAAAAATTAGACCATAAATGGCTGGGTTCTTTCAATTTATTGTTATTATTGATACTGTTTGTGTTTGGCGTTACTGTAAAGATGAAACATCCATAAATAATAGCATCATCAAATGTTACCCATAAATGCTGAACACCTTCTTTTGCAGAGCATGTGAGTTGACTTGTGAGATCTGTTCCAAGTCCCATAAATTTTTAGAACCCGAAATTTAAGATTAATGACTCTCTCTCTCTCTGAATTTTTATTTTCTTCTTGGTCTAATTGCTTCTCATTTCAGCAGTAGCCTTCTTAAGAAATAGTGGGGGAAAAAAGATCTTATATTATGTAAAGCCACTGCAGGTAAGTTTTGCTAGTCAGTATTCAACTCTCATTCTAACAAGAAAAATTTCCATGGAGATCTGTTTAAGCAACGACGACGCCTCTGATTTCGTCTTTCTTACAATTCACCACTTTGTTCTGAGATTAGAAAGGAATATAACCACTGCAAGTAAACACTTTCCAAATTAGGCCTAGATCCTCATGATAAACTTTTACTCTATTACAGACCCGTTGTTTCGAGGGTAGGACGCTATTTTAAATACAGTATGAGTGAATTAGCGCTCCAGAGTCGCAACTTAACCTATTCCATTTTAATTTCTTTTCTCTACTGAACTTCAGGATAGCCATCCTCGGAGAAAAATATACTCCATATGTGAAGGATTTTTCCATTGTATTTTAAAGTGTTGGCTTTGTGATTCATCCAAGAGTCTACTTTCTGTAAATTTAGCCTGAAACCACCACAAGCACCTCTTAAGTATCCCGCAGCTCTACTGAATTTGCAGTCAAAGTGGAAATAAGATTCTCTGTCTGGGTTTGAACACCAAAAGGAAAATTCATAAAGTAAAAATAACATCACAATCTGGCTTCTTTAATAAATGAAAGTGATGCGTATTGAGTTTGTAATTGGAATACTTTTTTGTCATTGGGGGATTTTTAAACATTAGATAATTTATATTCACTTTCTTACCATCAGTAATAAAGCATTTCCAGTTTGAAATGACCGTAGCCATAAGGTTTATTTCGTCTCATTTAGAATTCCTTAAACTAAATATTTTCTCTCTGGCTTCTTGTATGTCTTGTATTACAATTTCACTACTGTTTTGCCTGCTTTGAGAAATATTCTACTTATAGCCTTCAAATATATGTATGTATGCATGTATGTATGTATGTGTATCTATATCTATATAATTTATTAGCAAAATATATGAATAGAAGTGTACAAATATAATATTTTGGAAGCATTTAAATTTTTTACAGAATATAAGCAGTTTTATGAATATGTGTTAGAGGTTTACATTAAATACACTTAAATCCTTTTAGCTATTAGATTTTTTTTTATCTTGCTAACTAAGGTCCATTAGGCCAGGGGTCCAGTGAGTATCCCTAATTTAACTTCTGAAAGATAGGAGAAAGAAAATTCGCTCTTCTGTTGTAACTGAAGATCTGTTGTCTCTATAGGTTGTTATTACAATGCATGAAAATCATGCCTCAGATTTGCTGTTATTTCCCATTTTTGTGCTTTCTGTGTAAATAAAATATGAACCTGGCAATGTTCTAGGGAAAGTTTCAATTCTCAAAAGGAATTGATATTTTTTTTCTTTTACTTAATGTCTTTTCCTATAAGTAATGAGATTGCATGTGCTATGCAGAAAAATGAAAACTTAAATTTAAATCCAGGAAAAAATGTGTGTTCATGTGCATATGTGTGTGCGTGTGTGTGTGTGTTGTGTACATGTGTATATGAGAAATCAAAAGAGGATCTGGAATATTTTTAATTATTTTTCTCTTTTCAGTCTCCTTGGTGTACTCTGATGTAAAAACTGCGTATCATTTATGCTGTTCCAATTTGTTATGAACATAAATGTTATACATTTAATTATGATTATTAGATAATTTAGTTAATTTTATTTAAATGTTAGTCGTACAAAATCAATTTCTCTGTTTTAATCAAAAGGAACACACTAAAGTATATTTGATTATATTGTTTGTAGTATAGTGAAAAATCATCAGTATATGCCAACTTCTGGTGGATTTTATGTTCACTCATTTAAATTGGTAATTTCTGGCATCTTTAAAATTTGCTGTTTCAACAATTATTAAATGAAGGGTTTTGCCTTACTTACAAAAATATTGAAAATATGAATGGATTTTTCTCATATGTTGTTACAGAAATTGAGAAAAATCCATCTTTTATTGTACATTTTCCCTACAAAATATACAGTTTTCTAGCCAAAAAAAAGTCTCATCATTAATTAATTGAATTTCATGCCTGAGTTGTTTCATTTTAGATGAAACATGGGCGAGAGAAGGAGGGAGAAAGAACTAGTCTAATGCCTCTACATTCAATTTTATTTTTCAAATAATGTCAAATTTTAAAATTAACTTTTAATTCCCTTAGTGTTAATGAGAGGTGCTACAGTACCCTGGTCACTGGGAACCTAGAAGTGCCTACTCCCTTTTATTTCCACAGTTTTGGGCATGATCAAGTCACTATTCCTGAAGAAATAAGAAGTGTTTTACCACTCACAGGCCACTTTGATCCATAAACCGAGGTTCCTTGGTGACATGCTTTTATAACCCTGCAATTTTGCTTGATACAGTTGCAATATATTACAAAATTCCTAGCTCTGGAACATTAAAAGCAAGCTCTTCAGTATTTCCTAGAAGAGGACTGAAAATGCAAACAGGACTTTTTTTGTAATTCTAAAGTATATGATAGATATTGTGAAATAGGAAATATTCAAAGGGAAAAGGGGGTAAGGGTAAATAAAGAAGAGAAAGAAAAAATGTGATGGTAAAAAAAGGAAGCTAAATGTGTAAAGTGGTAGTAGAGTGTGTGGTGGGCAGGGGAAAAGGATAAAATGAAAATTTAGTTGTGTCATGTACTGGTACAAATTCTCAATGTCAGGTGTGATCATGATGTATATTTTGAATGTATCAATAAACTCAATTAAAAAATACAAAACAAAACTTTACCCAGGCGTGATGGCTCACGCCTGTAATCCCAACACTCAGGAGGCAGAGATAGGAGTATTGCTGAGTTCAAGGCTTGCCTGGGCTTCATAGTGAGCTCAGGGCCAGCCTGAACTACAAATCAAGACCCTGTCTCAAAAAAAAATGCAAAACAAAACTTTAGAAGTCTGGCATGATGGTACACACCTGTAATGCTCATATTCTTTTCCTACTGATGATTTAAAACATAATTTAATATAAACACAAGTACTTCAGATCTATGAGGAAAAATATAGACATCTTTCAAAGAGGAAGAGAAAGGAAAGAGTGAGTTACATTTATGACATTTCAAAGCCAAATAGACATGCCATGACCCACACTGACATTTAAAATTATTATTGGCAAAGTAAAAAGAACAAGCTATATTTCAAATGTAAATACAATTTGAAAAAGTTGCTGATTATCTGAATTAGAAACATAAATATATATATATATATGTATATATATATGCACTTCTAAATGTTTTCAAAGAAAAACAAAATACAGTTTAAAGTCTTTGCTTCTCCCAAGCATTGTTGAATAATGTAATATTTTATTATATTTTAATAGAAATTTTAATTATTTTATTATTTGATATTACAAAAGTAGCTCAAAACATTGCTTTGTGAATGCCTTTCAAGCCAGCACACTTTTCTATTCAAAATTTAATAAATAGAAGGTCTGTCATTTTTCCAAGAATGTTTCCCTGTTCTCTTAATGATGTCAGTAAATAAACAGATCTCATAGAGAAGAAAATTGTTACTTAAACATTTGAGAGTAACTCATACAATATAGAATAAGTCCATTAATTATTTCTAGTATGGATTAATTGTATGAACTTTAGAAGAAATCAACAAATGGTATCTCATCCTATTAAAAAGCTTTGCACAGCAAAAGAAACCTCCAACAGAGCAAAAGACAACCATCAAGTTGGGAAAATTTTTTACCAGCCGTATGTCAGACAAAAGACTGCTATCTAGAATATACCAAGAGTTTAAAGAAATCACTCCCCCCACAAAAAATTTTAAAGACCCAATTCAAAAATGGACATCTGAAACCAATGGACATTTTTTTCAGAGGAAGAAGTAAAAGCAGCTGAGAAACATATGAAGAAGTGTTCAACATCACTAGTCATTCCAGAGATTCAGATGAAAACTGCACTGAGATTCCATCTCACTCCTCAAAGAATGACTGCTATCTCAAAATTAACCAGCAGCAAATGCTAGCGAGGCTGTGGGGAGAAAGGAATCTTTCACTACTGGTGGGAATGTAGACTGGTAAAACCACTATCGAAATTAGTGTGGAGATTCCTCAAAAAACTACGTTTAGAGGTCCCATTTGATCCTGCTATTCTACTGCTGGGGTTATACACAAAATACAAAATTCAAATCACAGTGACATATCTTCACCCCAGTTTATAGTAGCTCAGTGTGTGGTAACTAAATCTAGGAAACAAGCCAAATGCCCATCAACTCTAGACTGGATAAAGAAGGTGTGTTTCTTATATAAAATGAAGTATTAATCTGCCACAAAAATTGTAATTTTGATTCATATATACTCAAATAGACATACCTTAAAGACACACTCATAAGTAAAATAAATAGGTCACAGAGGTGTAAATATCATACCTTTTCTCTGGTATGAGAAACTGAAGATGTAAATGTTTTCTAGAATGCATGATCAATATTGTGAAATAGTAAATATTCAAAGGGTAATGAGGTTTAGGGCTAAATAACAAGGAAAGAAAAATTGATGGTAAACAAAGAAAACAAAGTTTGTATATATGGTGTATATATGAAGGAGTGGTAGGGTGGGTAGGAGAAGGAGAAAAATGAGAATTAAGTTGTGTCATATACTGGTACAAATTCTCAATCTGGATTGTAACTGGGATGTGTGTGTGTGTGTGTGTGTGTATAATGTGTGTGTGTGTGTGTGTGTGTATATATATATATATATAGTGTACCAATAAAACATACACACACACACACACACACACATATATAGCTTGGATTAGAGATCCAATTTGACCCTGCTCTTCTCCTCCTAGATACATACACAACTTTTGGGAGATATTATAAATCTATAACATATTATAAATTAACCCATAAATATTTTTGAAACATTTAATTAAATAGCAGAAGGATTCAGAAGCTCTAAATTCTGATTCTGACCTTACTAACATATTTTTTTTATTAAATAGCTCCTTTCCTCAACATTCCATTTAGTTTTCAACCGAGACAGAATCTAATATTAAATTTTTGTCTAGGTTTCAGTAAGAGTAACAGCATTATACTATATCAGTCTTTTCTATTTATGACTGTACATAGCCAGTAGTGGTGTAGGTGCTCAACATGAACCTGGGTCCAGTGATCTTCCAATAGAAAAGAATTGTATTCTTGTTATATGGCTGCCTTAAGTGGATTAACATTGATTTAAATTGCTCACCATCGGAGAGACCGACTTTTAAAACCAAACCATCTTTCCCTTAATCATTTCATATCTATCATAGACTGTAAGGAGATTCTGTCCAAAAGAATGATGGAAGTCAAATCATAAAGAAGAGACATGAGTAAATGAATCATTAGACTTCTGGAATACATAAAAGTTAGAACAGATCTCCAGAGCAAAGCCTTCAGAATTAAAAGCACGATATTTTCAGAGATTTTTGCTTCTACCATTTTGTCCGCTCTGCCTTTATTAGATTGCACAAACTAAGTCAATATGTGTCATGTTACACACCATACCGTTCTTTCCCGGCCTCCTTAACAAAACTCCTATGCAAGTGTTGCAAGTATTTTTCTTCTACATATTTGATCTCAGCTAAATAACAGTACAGGTCTCAGCTTGCTGCTGTCTCCCTGAAGCTCTATTATGTTGAAGAAAAGCTTCTCTGGGCCTCATGGTGTTTGAACTAAAGTTTCATCTCCAAGTAATCTTTCATCCTTTATGCCACCACTGTTAAAGCTATAGAACATTCCGTTGTCTTCTTATATTCTCCTGACTACCCTGTATATGTTTGCTATTTATTCTATTAGATAAATCAGAACATGTACCCAGTCCATCCATTCAGACCAGAAATTTAAGAGTAGTTATCTGATTTGATCCTTCTAAACATGAAATCAAGTTAACTTCATTAAATAAGTTTGACTCTTCTAAACATGAAAAGAACGAGACTAGAAATTTAAGACTCTTGTTTATTTTTTCCTGTAATTACAAATAATTTTACCCTAAAGTTACATATACTTGTTCTAAATCTGGGGATGGCTGTTAACTCAGAAAGTTTTAGGCTGAAACTATACATGGGTCACAGATAAACCATTTTATATATGTGGCATAACACAAAGAATATGGCTTACATAATAAAGATCAAAGCACAATCATTTTGCAATAGAATTCTATGTCCTTGGCACTTTTTAGAGTACAGAGCAAGTACAAAGAATTAAACTTTGAAATAACATACTTGGTTTAGGTCCAGTTAACTATGCTAATTATTAAGTGTTTCATGTTCAAGAAAATGTTTCATTTTTTTCTAACTTTTTTCTTTCTTCTTTATTTTCTTGTAATATAGTTAATAATATTACCACTAGGCAAATTTTTAGGATTAGTGAGATAAATGATCTATCTTAAATATTATATTAGGAAAGTCTACTGCTATTAAATGAGATCTTTCTCTCTGAGGTTCATCATGGTTGTTAGTATTAGCAAGAACAGAAAATAGCCTGAAACTCTTAGACATAATTTAATGTAATATGTTTCATTTCTTTGTAGATAAACATTCTAGCAGAGATGCACAAATTTTATATACAAGAATTAAGTATGCTCAAAACATAGTCATTTATTTCTTTTGACAGGGAACTTAGACATATAATTATTTGTGCTCTAATTATGTTTATATTATTTATTGAAACACTGATGTCAAAGCAATAATTTTGTGTGCAAATGGGAAGAAAAACATATTTTAAATTATATTAATTTATAATTTTACCTCATAAGGAATTTATGATTCCTTTATGATATGCATATGCTATTAGTTGCAGATTTTTATAAATGCATGCATATTATGAATTATTTTATGACCTATTAGAATTAAATATCTTTTCACATTAGTTTAAAAACTGGGAAATTTATTACTTTTTTTCTTCAAGATAGTGTCTCACTTTGTAGTTCAAGCTGGCCCTGAGCTCACTATGTATAGCCCATGCAAGCCTCAGACTCAACAATCCTCCTGCATCTGCCTCCTGAGTGCTAGGATTACAGGCATGAACTGCCATGCCTGGCATTGTGACATGTGGTACTGATTGCTGGAAGGTGTGAGCCATCATGCCCGGTACTGTTGTATGTGGTTAGGCACCAGAACCACAGAGTTAAATCTCCGGCCCAAAATATTTTCACTTATTGCATAGACTTGCATGGACTTTCCTTTAATGTGAGTTTATAAGTACAGTAATTTATAGGAACATTTACTTTATAGATTATATATTCATATAGCAATTATTAAATAGCCTATGCACCAGAGATTTAGCTCAGTGGTTCCAGTGCCTGCCTTGCAAGTGCAAGGTCCTGAGTTTGTCCCAGTAACCACATACAACAATGCTGGGTGTGGTGACTCACACCTACCAGCAATCAGTACCACATACCACAGTGCTGAGTGTGGTGGCTCACACCTGTAATCCCAGCACTCAGGAGGCAGAGACAGGATTGCTGAGTTTGAGGCTTGCCTGGGTCACATAGTGATCTCAGGGCCAGCCTGAACTACAAAGCGAGATCCTGTCTCAAAAAAAAAAAATTAAATAGCCTATGCAAAATTAAATTTTGTGAAATTTTGTGAAATTCTGTGAATGAATACTTTTTGTTTATCTTGAGCAGTATCTATGCATTATCATTAGCACTTTTACAAAAGTATGGATAGAATAAATCATGTCTCTGTTGCCCAGGTTGATGGTTTCTTGTTTCATCACCACATCTCTATTCTGCATTGAGTTTTTTTTAATTGAATTCTTTATTGGTACATTTCAAATACACATCATGATCACACCTAGCATTGAAAATATATACTAGTATATGACAAGAGTTAATTCAGGGCAATTGAAAAATGAGAATTAAATCTGCATTGAGTTTTTCCTGATCATATTCCAATTAAATTTTTTGGTTGAATTCTTTATTGGTACATTTTATACACAGCTCACAATCACACACAACATTGGGGAATTTGTACCAGTATGTGACACAGGTCAATTCTCATTTTCACCCACATCCCTACCAACCCAGACCCCCTCATTTCCTATATGCATGCTGTTTCATTTTTTTCTGAATCATATTTATTCCTTCCCCTCATTACGTTCCCACACCAAGTTCACTTTGGAAATTTCCCATTCTATAAAAACTATCATACATTCTGGAGCTCCTTTACATCTACAGATGCTCATATCAAAGAAAAGACCAGTACTTGCATATCTGTGATCTATTTATTTCACTTATTAGTGTGTCCTCCAGGTGTATCCATTTACACATAAATGAATGAATTTTGTCATTCTTTATAGCAGAGTAATACTCCATTAAAAAAAAACACATCTTTATCCAGTCTCCAGCTGATGGGCATCTGGATTGTTTCCAAGATTGAGCTATCATGAACTGAGCTATGAACAAGGGTGTGCATCTGTCTTTCCAATGAGATTTTTAAAATTTCTTTGGGTATATTCCTAGCAGGAGGATAGAATCAAATTAATTTTTTTAATGATACAAAGAAATAGGAACACAATAACAACTTTATTGTGATTTTAGTTTTGGGCCAAAAGTATGTTGTGTTGTATACAATTTGACACTGGCAAATGTATTAAGTGACAGATTCAATTCCATGATTACAGTACAGAATGATTTCTGGCAAATAATCATTAAATTGACAAGGTTTTTGATGAATAAATGAATAAATTTGCTGCTTCTCAATATAAATGGGTAATGGTAAATTGTTGTTGAAAGTTACTAATGGAAAAGATTTTTATTTACCCAGAGTAATATTGGAATCTAGTTAACTGGGTAAATTAACAGAATCTGAGTTTTATTCTTTTTGTTTCTAATAACCATTGAAAATTATTATTATTATTATTTTTGAGACAGGGTCTCGCTTTGTAGTTCAGGCTGGCTCTGAACTCACTATGTAGCCCAGGCAAGCCTCAAACTCAGCAATCCTCCTGTCTCTGCCTCCCGAGTGCTGGGATGACAGGTATGAGCCACCACGCCCGGCTTTGAAAATTATTTTTAAAGCTATTCATTATTTAAATTTTTTCCAAAGTAAAATGACTGGGACAGTATAGAAAATTGTAATGACTACTACCCAGAAAAAAATGTTTTGATTTAATTAATTGGAATGCAATTTCAACAACAGCAGTTTTAGAAAATCCCAGAAAAATGGGAACAAAAACCAGGATCAGAAGCCACAATTTAATAATAATTATAAATTAGACCAATTTGTCAGCTCCTATTGACTGTCAAACAGCGCTTAGCTCTCCCATGACTGTGAAGCTGGGACAATATTTCATACAAACAATATAAATTGAGAAAATGTTATAATTCTGTTTTAGTAATGCCAAAATATATTTTTTCTGAGGTAAATGATTGATTACTTTCTGTTTTATTTTGATGAGCTTTCTGCTATGTCATGCATAAAATATCTTTTAAAATCTGAACTACTGAATGTGTTAGGAGTAAGACTAGCACTGAAACTAACAAATTCATTATTTTCCACAGAAAGCTTAATCATATGGAATATTTGCTTCTCCCCATAATAAAAGTCCTAAGGATTAATTTACATTTAAATATTAGAGGCATAAAAACTGTAACTAGAGTGCCAGGCATGGTGGCTCACGCCTGTAATCCCATCACTCAGGAGGCAGAGACAGGAGGATTGCTGAGTTCCAGGCATGCCTGGGCTACATAGTGAGCTCAGTGCCAGCCTGAACTACAAAGCGAGACCCTGTCTCAAACAAAAAACAAAAAACAAAAAACTGTAATTAGTTTTTACACTGACTATTAGATGACACGAAAATTTTTTATTTGCTACTTTTTTTTTCTACTAGAAGAGTAATAGTTTGGTTTCTTAACAAACAGTGATGCTGCTTGTAAATTCATCTCTCTAGTGAATTTAGTGGTTGATTACAATATGAGAGAGTAAAAATAGAAAATGGAATTCATTTTATATGAATAATTCATTATCTTTTTTTTTTTTTGTTTGAGACAGGGTCTCACTTTGTAGTTCAGGCTGACTCTGAGCTCATTATGGAGTCCAGACAAGCTTTGAACTCAGCAATCCTTCTGCCTCTGCCTCCCGAGTGCTGGAATTACAGGCATGAGCCACCACACTTGACAATTTCTACATTCCTTACACATAGTATATCAGATATATTTACACTCCCAGATATCTCTATAAAAGAAAGTCAATCAGCAGTGTGTGCCTAACTTGAATTCCTTACATATTTATGTGCTTTACCTACAGTTTATAATAGTTATGCATTAAATAATGATATTTTTCTTTTCTGGTAGTAATGGAGATTTATAAGGATGGTTGTATTTATTTCCTCAGTTACACTGTCTACATTTCCAGTAACATCTGGAGCTTTGCTTCCTTGATGAAATAGACTGCTCCTAATGCCTGACTGTGACTGTATGAAATGAGTTGAAGAAAAAGATGACTATGTAAGCACTACCCAGTGACTAATAATATGAGTGATGTTAATGTGACACTCGAAGGAATAATGCTGCATCAAGTTCTCTCCCCTTATTGCTCAGTAATCTCCGGGTAGCTTCTACTTTTACTCACAAGCCACAACTAGAGTATATTCAGGTTGAAAAAGGAAGAAACACTACAATGCTATGTACTATCACAGCAGGAAAACCCTACTACACTTATAAAGCTTTATAATTTGTATTTAATTTACTTTTATGTAATCCATTCATCTTGTATCATTTTAATCCTGATGTTTTAAAAATAAGTTTCTGATTCTACCCCTCTTACCTCCACCTGTTTTTATAATCCATGAGATAATTAATTCATATGTTAGTCACAAATTTCTCTGATTCTCAACAAATGAAACTCCTTCCTCTTCCAAGCTATTTCTTTTATAAGTGTAACAAGGAGTTAGATGCGGGGGCTTTACATACTCATTGGGTAGGGAAAAAAAAATAAAGTTTGGCATCTCTGCCTTCATCTGTTTCCTTTATTATCTTAAAAGGTAGGGTAAACTCTTGTTCCGTTCTGCATGTAAGCAAGTTAATTACTTAAAGAATGTTTCTAAAAACTAGTAATATATGATTTATTAGTCCTAAATTTACCTGGTGTATCTTGCCTTCCTCCAAGGCTGAAGACATCTTGAAGACTGAAGATGAAATTAGAACACCAAAATGAAAGTAATTTTTAGGATGCAGGAATATCTAATTGACAGTTTTCACGATGTTCCTTTGGATTTCGTGGTTGATATCTCAAGCTCTTTAGTCATTGACTTAAATGTTCAGTCACTTCTGATTCCAGGGAAAGCTGTTCTCATATGGGAGCAACTACCCTGTGATAGGAACCATGGCTTCCCCTTTAAGCATGAGCCATGCTCTCTTAAAGGGAATAAAAATGTCTCCTTAAAGAGCTGATGGCTTTCACAGAACCTAGCAATATTAGTCTTGAAAAGCATTATGAGTCAAACCCCACCTTGACCAGGATTACATATGCTTCCAGCTATGTACGCCTCCAAGCTTTGTCTTTGTTCAAATTTTCTATGAAGCCTCACAATTTTGTAGCCTCCCAAAAGCAGGTCATGAACCTCTTTATCTGTCCTCTCAGCATGGTTGCATTGATTCAAATTTCTGTTCTGCCCTTCACCACTGCTCATCTCTTTGGTTCTGGGTCATTTGTACCAGTCTTTACCTAATACTCTGCTAACATTAAAATCTGTCTTTATATACCAACATAGAGAAGCAGAATAATCTCATATGTCAATACACAAATATATATTCGGTAATATTTCTTTAGAATACTTACACACAGCTCAAAGGACAATAAACAGTTTATATTTGTATTGAGACCATTAGTTAAAATAGTTTAAATTACTTTTATTGTCTCTGCCATTTTTGCTTTAATGTATATATTTACCTTTCTTTGCTAAACACAAAACAAAACACAGTTTTATTAGATGCAAAAATCTGGGGGTGAAAAATTACCTCATCTCAATAGCTACTTGATGTAACATTAATGCTTTATTGAAATCAAAGAGTTATCTTTATATTCTCAATTTCTTTTTCTGTTTTAAGGGTATGAAATACATTTGATTAAAAGTACATTTAGTAGTTAATAAATTTTAAGGAGAATTTTTTTCTACTGATATCTTTGTTTTGGACTTATCTCAATTCTTTATCCCAACTTTCAGATAAAGTTGAAGGTTTTTTTTTTTTTCCTGATAAAAGTGAACGTTTTAAAGGAGAAAAGCATGAGTTGGAGGAAGTCTGTAAGGTATTGTGATGAAAGCACAGAGATTTAGTCAGATAGACAAGGTTGAGTAACCTGAAATATGGTTGATTTCTCATCCCATTTCTTAATAAAAAAGAAAGCATGAGCAAATGTACCTTTCAAAGCTACAGTGATATTATATGGAAAATAGAATATGTATATGTAGGTTGTCATTTGAAAATAAGTAAGTGTCCCATTTTCCTTTATTTTGAAATTTTCCAATGAAAATTCTAAACCCTAAGCTTGTATTCATGTCTGTACTTCTAAATGACTTCTTAATGCACAACACATGTTCAAAAGCATACTTTGACTACTTGGTGTCATCAGTCAATGATGACTTCAATGGACTACATTTTCATTGACCTGAAACTGTTACTACCACCAAAAGAATTCCAGGCAAACAAAATTACAATCAAGTTTTTGATTTCTTATAAAGAAAATGATAAATTCTTGGCCATTGGACAGAATATCTTCAGAAATATTAGTTTTCTGTCAAGTTAAATTGCAGTAATAATTCTTTTGAATTGACTTATGGACTTAACCAAAGTCATTCATCTGTCAGTGGTAGGATACTGATTCTAAGAGCAAAGAAAGGACTCAAAGTGGATGCCTGCCTTAGATTCCCTGGACCTATTTTGAGGTAAACTAGTTCAGATATATCATCTATTTAAAAAGTGTCTCACTAATGTTATTGTCTGGAGATGCTCTCAAATTCATAGAAGATATGTCATAAAATCTGAAATAAAAGGTATACTCTCTCTCTGGCTCCAGAATACACTCTGGCATGAAAAAATCATCTCAGCATCTGGTTAGTAAATTACTTCAACAGGAAAATCTGTCTTTTGTTGACAAATGGTCTAGCTACTTTTGCAGTAAGACTGAATGATGAGCAAGTTCTGGAAACATAGTTTGTATTCATTCCCTAAACATAAAAATTTATTGAGAAGTTCTCTAATCCAGGTGCTTTCATGGACCATTTATTCTTATAAGGAAAGTCAAATGCTTTTCTTTATGATTTTTTCTTTAAAAGAATAAGTGAATTTCAGAAGTTAAATTTTAAAAATGCTTACATTGCAGTTTAGTGATAACAAAGCAACCAAGAAACAAATGTATTTTAAAGTTATATGAAAAAAGAAATTTAAAATAGTTTTCTAAATATTTAAAGATATATTTAAAAAAAATTCAGGCTGAAAAAATATGAAAAGTGGCTTTTACTATCAAATTTTTTCTTTCCACTCATTACTAACCCATTTTCCTTTGAATATTTACAATTTCACAACATCTATCATGCATTCTAGAACTTACATCATCAGCTTCTCATACCATAGAAAAGATATATTTACACATCGATGGCCTATTTATTTCATTTATGAGTATGTCCTTAAAGTATGTATGTCCATTTGACTATAAATGAATCAAAATTATCAATTTTTATGTCAGAATAATACCCGATTTTATTAAAAAAAATGTCTTATTTTATCCAGTCTAGAGTTGATGGGCATTTGGATTGTTTCCAAGATTTAGCTATCACAAACTGAGCTGTTATAAACATGGGTACACATATGTCTCTGCGATATGAATCTTGTAATTCTTTTTTGTGTATATCCCCACCAGGGAATAGCAGAATCAAATGGGAGCTCTAATCCTAGTTTTCACAGAAATTCCCACACTGATCTCCATAGTGGTTGTGAAAGTCTACATTCCCACCAACATTGGAAAAGCATTCCTTTTTCTACACAACCTTGTCAGCATTTATTGCTGGCTAATTTTGAAATAGCTATTCTTTGTGGAGTCAGATGAAATGTCAGTGTTGTTTTCATCTGCATCTCTTGAATGACCAGTGATGTTGAGCATTTCTTCATATACTTCTTAATTGCTTTTACTTCTTCGTTTGAAAAGTGTCTGTTCATTTCAGATGCCCATTTTTGAACTGGGTCTTTAAATTTGGGGGCTGATTTTTTTTAACTCTTTCTATATTCTAGATAGTAGCCCTTTATCTGAGGAACAGATAGTAGGTTGTCTGGCTGTGGCAGTGGTTTCTTTTGCTGTGAAGAAGTTTTAATAAGATGGTTAAGAAAAGGAATTTATGGGACACAATGAAAGCAGTTCTGTGAGGGAAATTCATAGCAGTGAATGCCTACACTTGGAAAATAGAGCAAACTGAAATAAACAATCTAATGAGGGACCTCATACAATTAGAAAAAGAAGAGCAAAACAAACCCAAAGCACATACTAGAGAGGAAATTATAAGGATGAGAGCAGAAATGCAAGGGAGACAAGGAGAAAAATACAAAGAATCAATTAATCAAAGAGTTGGTTCTTTGAAAGGATAAATAAGATTGACAGACCCTTAGCCAACCTTATCAAACAAAGGAATGAAAATGAGGAAATCAGCACAGACCAGAGGATAATAAACACGTACTTTGAAAATCTATACTCCAAGAAGATGGAAAATCTAGAAGAAATAGATAGATTCCTAGACACGTATAAACTTCCAAAGCTGAATGAAGAGGATATAAAAATGTTAAACAACCCGATATCAATCTGGGAAACTGAAAATGTAATAAAAACCTACCAACAAATAAAAGCCTTGGTCCTGACGGCTTTACTGCTGAATTCTACAAAACTTTTGAAGAAGAGTTAATACCAGTACTTGTCAATCTCTTTAATGAAATCAAAAGGGAAGCAGGACTCCCAAAATCATTCCTTACTTCCATTGGGGATGTTTGGCTCCTTTGTCAAAGATAAGGTGGCTTAGTGTATCTGGAGTTGTTTCTGGGTCTTCTAATCTATTCCACTGGTCTTTGGGTCTGTTACTTTGCCAGTACCATGCAGTTTTTATCACGGCAGCTTTATAGTAGAGTTTTAAATTGGGAATTGTAATACCCCCTGCCATGTCGTGGTTGCTTAGAATTGCTTTTGCTATTCTAGGTCTCTTGTGGTTCCAGATGAATTTTTGTATTATTTTCTCTAGCTCTGTGAAGTATACCGTTGGAATTTCAATT
>PVIC010027871.1:0-23582 GCA_004025085.1 Thryonomys swinderianus
CACACAAATAAATCATCCCCAAATATAAAATCATTAATGAGCAAATTATAAATACTAAAATAAATAGTATTTTGTCTTTAGGGTGGTATTTAATTATTTTAAAGAGTGAAAGAAAGAAGGCCAGAGAGGAAGGAAAGAGAAAAGGAAGTTACTTATTTGCTCTACCTGGTATTTATTTAATTTCACTTTTGGAATGAACTGAAGATCTGGGTCTTTGAGTCTAAAGGCTGCCACGTGGCCTAGTTCCTAATGACTATTCTATTACATGGCCGCCAGATTTATTTGAACAATTAAATGGTTTGTCCAAATCAGAAAGCATGCCTGCTTTCCAGGAGATAAAATATACAATTTCCCTTAGGGGATGAATATAGGGCAAGGATATAAAGAAATATGTCTAAATATGGTAAGAATATCAAGAAAGAGAAAAATGTCAAATCCCTCAGGGAAAAACAAACTCGAACTTTGGTTAGCACTCCTGCACCGCTTATGTGTGATGAAATTAGAACCTACAGTTTCTCCTGAAGGGAAATAGAAAAACAAAAGCAAAAAATGGCTATTACTAATCAAATAAAATATTTGGTGGATTTTTCCTCAAAGTCCAAAACAAAAGCAGTAGCAATAACACTGCTTTCATGTCACTGTTGGCAGTAAATTTAACTCTTCTCTTGATAACTCTTTCTGTAGGGGGAAAAAAAATACCTGAACCATAAATTAAGAGCTTCAATTCTTGAGTTCCTTTCTTCTGATTCCAATTTCCTGCTTGGTATGCTGGAAGCTAAACAAATCTGAAGTACAAACTTAACTGATAATTGTATATTCGAGCCATCTGATTTTTTTGATTGTTCAAATAATAATTTGAACGTTTCACTTGATGGGTTCTGTTCAGTCTGACATGTAAACACCTTGTAAAAAGGAAAGTCTTGTGAATAAAATTGGCCACTGACTCCTTCCAATGCCAGGACTGAGTAGTTTCAGCCCGAGCTCTTGGGCCTCAGGGTACTCCTTTCAGGCAGTGTCTTTTCCAGCCCAGTTTTCAGTTCAAATGCAACACCATCCTCATTCAAAACCGCCAAAGAAAATCTCATAATAGCTGATACAGATAAATATTCCTTCTTATTCAGGTTTTATTTTTAGAATCAGGTAACTACACAGTGAAAATTATATAAAACAATACCTATATACTTAATTTATATGAAATTCTGACAACTTCCAACTAGACATAAATCATTTACAGTTGCATATGTTGATATTTTATCAATCCCTTGTCCATATGACATCTTCTCCACTGTAATGAAAATGGCATAAAGAATACAAAGAACTAACACAAACTGCCCCTCAGCTTAAGGGTCCTGTAAAGGATAAAAGGTAAAGCCGATGAAATTGCATTCACCTGTAACAAGAAGTTCAAGAGTAAATAATAAGAGTATGTCAAGTGTTTCAGATTTATGAAAAGAGAACACCTCATACAGGCCTTTCTCACTGAATCCATCTATAAGTTTCTACACTGACATTTCAAGACCTGTTTCCTCCATTTTTCTCCATATCATTTTTTATTAAAATAATTTTTCATCGTGCTTATCATCTTTCTCTCCTTCTACAGAGAATATGAGCTCCATGGTGGCAGTGACTTTGGTCCATTTCATTCACTAAATATATTTTCACTGCCTAAAATAGTATCAGAACAAGTCTTCCTGAATGAATGAAATGAGATGCCAATGGGAGTATTTGGCCTTTGCATCAGTGGAAAGAATGAAGAAGGTAAGGAAGCAGTGTAAGGAAAGGAAGACATAAAAATATAGAAGGATTAAATAAGAGAGAAAGTTAGGAACCTTGAATATATGCTGAGGTTTACATTTAAAAAGATGAAATAGATATAGATTCTACAGGGCCTTGAAGCCAGGATGTGCATTTTTTATAAATGACTATTTTCAATCCTTTATTTTAAAACAATTTTTCTTTATCATTTGAGAATTTATATGTCACACTGATATATTATAGAAAAACCTAAGAGAAAAATGTGAATATATTAGAAAAATCATAATAGTTTAAAATAAATGAAAAACAGTGACACAAGGAGAAAATAATACAGTGCAAACTGGCAAGATATATGTAGATATATAGATACAGATATAGATTCATTTATTCTCCAAGTGCCTTATATGGTCAGATCTCTAAGGCTCTGTTATGTAGTCTTTGCCCCTTCCATTTCTTACCAGAATAATCAATACATCACCATAGTATGAGCTATGATACTCACATCTATTAATGACCAAGACCACTCCACCTCCAGATTTCACCTGAATATCTTATCCATTTTGAAATCAACCAGAACAAATTTAAGCATTGCTTTTCTTCATCCCGCTTTCCCTCCCTCAAAGTTCCTCTGCTCCAAAGGCAGGAATCATCCCTTATTCCTCCCCAGCCACTCTTGATCTAGCCCACTAGTCACCATGCTCCTGCACATCCACACTGCAGTTCAGCCACAGGTCATCATTTTAACAGAACAACTCCAGTAACTTCATAAGAAGACTCACTGTCCCCTTCACTCTCCAAATTCATCCTAACATCTCCTACAAAACCTAACCATACAAGTCCCCTACTTAAAATCCTTCAACAGCATTATCACTTCTTCAAATTAAGATCCTTCAAAGTCTGTTACACTCAGGATAAGACTGGCATTCCTTAGTGTGCTACACAAGTCCTTTCAAAATTGGGCCTTTCTCCCATCTCTCCAACCAGCTTGACCTCTCCTTCTTCTCTTAAATTCACCACTAAATAAACTACTTCTTTTCTCTAACTGCAGCAGGCTCTTTCAGGTCTTTGAAACTCTACATATGGTAATCCTCTCGCTTAGTATTCTCAACCTTGTTCCTCAACACTCCCTTCTTCCAAGTCTCGCCATCACTCAAGTGCCATCCACTAGCTTCCA
Organism: Thryonomys swinderianus; assembly: GCA_004025085.1. Lineage (NCBI taxonomy): Eukaryota > Metazoa > Chordata > Mammalia > Rodentia > Thryonomyidae > Thryonomys > Thryonomys swinderianus. The sequence goes on from PVIC010027871.1 coordinate 2,930, forward strand.
CAACATCCTAGACACTGCATCCATACAAGCATTCTAGCCTTCGAATTGTCACCATTACGAGATTATTAGTATTGTCTCCCCAACTAGATGAATTCCTTCAATGTCTAGCACATAGCAAGCTCTCAATAAATGCTGAACAAGTGAAAGAAACAGTAACTCATAGGAGAGAATATCTGGGTGAGAAAATTGAGGTGAATGTGGACTAGTGCTTCTCAAATTGCTTAAAATTTGTTTAAAATTGGAGTTAATGATTAAAGATAAAACAAAGTCTCAAAAAACAGTAAATACTCAAATGTCTACAGTGAAGTGTAGAAAACAGAAGAGAAATAAAAACCTTTATTATAAAAGCAGGAGTCTATTTTAAAATTAAACTGGAGTAATGGATGCACAGTTCTGTGAAGATATTCATACTGCTGAGTTGTATATTTTAAATATAATACTTATATAAGATGTGACTGATATCTCAAGTTGGTAAAAACACAAGTCTATAAAACTGCTATTTCTTTTTTTTTTTTTTTTTCCTTTTTTTGAGACAGGGTCTCGCTTTGTAGTTCAGGCTGGCTCTGAGCTCACTATGGAGCCCAGGCAAGTTTTGAACTCCGCAATCCTCCTGTCTCTGCCTCCCGAGTGCTGGGATTAAAACTGCTATTTCTTAATTTCTACATACACTGAAATTTCTGTGTTCATCCACAAGAAATATCTTTAAAAACCCTAAATTCATTTGTGTTTTTTACTCTACCATTTTATTCTTTTAATCTACAATTTATGTCTGCAAATTATTCTGATTACCTTAAGAAATGGCAATTCTGATTCTTGTGATTTTTTCACTGACATTGAAAATATACTTTAGCAGATTTTTGACCATTAGCTTTGTGATCATTTCTTCTTTACACTGAAATGGCAAGGTAACTAATTCTTTTTGTATCTGTACATAATAGTAAGGAAAATTTTCATTTATATAGCCTTTAAAGTAAAACAATATAGGGAATGTGATGGCAAAGGGACAAAAGAGATGGAAATAGGTTAATTTTACTTGATTAAATATGTTTGAAAACTCTGGCACACACAACATCGCAAGGCAGACTTTTTTATTTTGTCTTGGAATGTAGAAGCTTTAGAAACATCTGTAATTCTGTAACATTGGACACTAACAGTGACGCTATGAAAAACAAACAGCACTGTTTAAAAATGCTCTTCATAATGTTAAAAATCTTGAAATAAGCCAGCTTGCTCACTTCATAACTTCCACTTCTATAATTCATAAATCAGAGCATTGCTAGATCTAAACACTTCCCATCTGATTCCAAAAGTAGCATTAAATAGTTCATAAGTCTTCATAGGCCTGTGTCAGCCTTAAAGCAGATATAAGACATCGCCAGGATGAAACTACTTATGGAGCATACAGGAGCAGACAGTCCTCCTTAATAGAGTCTTCATACTGCACATGTGTATCTATTATGATATTTGTTCTGCACACTTCAACTGTAAAGCACAGAAAAATAGATACTGCTGGTATCTAAGATGAAAAGATGAAAAATATGGGAATATAGACTTGACACAGATTAACATTTTTTAGCATTCACTAAGTTGCAGTTACTAAGGAAGAAGAGCCATTTGAAGGAGGAACTCAAAGGAGGAATCATTACCGACAGTGTGTACAGGACAGTCTTGAAGGCTGCTCTGACAATGTTTTTAGGAATCTGAAAACTCATCTGGGATCAGTGTTAGTCATGTTTTATGAGTCAAAGAGGGAGTGAAATAGGAATTTTACTTTTAATGTATATCTTTCTGCACTGCTTGTATAATTAATCAAGTGTAACTTCTATACATTAAACAAAAACAAAAAAAAACTGTCAGTGAAAATATGAAGTAACTGGAACCCATGTGGAGCATCAGTGGGAAGGAAAATGGTGCAGCTAAATAAAAAACATTATGTAGAGCCCCAAGAAAATTCCTTCTAAAATCATCATATGATCCAACAATTCTACCTACAGGTAATTATCCAAAATAAGTGAAAGGAAGGTTTCAATCACACACATCTGTAACAGCATAATTCACAGCAACCAACAACTGGAAACAATTCAAATATCCAGTAGCAGATGAAAGGACAAATAAAATATAGTATATATACACAATGGAATATAATACAGCCCTAAGAAATTAAGAATTTTGATACATGCCACATGGCTAAGCCTTGAAGACATGATGCTAAGTGAAACTAGAGTAGTAAAATTCATAGAGACAGAAAGTAGAATGGTGACTGCTAAGGAAAAGTGGGGTGAAAACAGAATTATTGAAAAATGGGTTAGAGACCTTTGAAACAAAGTGTTTGGATATGAATGGTTGTGAATGTTCCTTACAATGTAAGCATAGGTAATAATGCTTACAGCATAGACTTTAAAATGGGTAAGATGTAAAATTTTATGTTGCATTTTTTACTATAATTCAAAAATTTATATTAGGGGAATAGCACAGTAATAGAGATCCTGCCTGAAATAAACAAGGCCTTGTATTTGACCCACAGAAGCTCAAAGAAAATTTTAATGGTAAATCAGTAAAAATAACTTACTAAAAATAAAGACTAGTTCTTTGAAAAAAGAGATATTGATTCTGTCCCTAGGCCTTACTATGTCTTTCCTTATCAAAAGAACTGATGCATTGCCTTAATAATCAAATTATTTACACATGTCAAGTTCTGCATTTTTCAAGGACAAAATCCAATATATTGCACTCTATGTGAGTTACAACTTCACTGTTAATCAAGTTTAATGAAACTCTTTACAGATGGCTAGAGACTTCAAACTAAAAAATCAGTATAATGTTAATATTTAAATTGAACTATGAATATGCACAGCCATTTCTTTCTCTAAAGTCTACAAGAACTAAATTATTCTACTAGGAAAATTTCAGTTTTTACATGACATTGTACCTCTAAGGAAAAACAATATATTTTTGTCCATTCATTATTTATATAATAGTTTTTCAAGCTAACAAGAGTTATTAAACACAAGTGCATTTTCTGAGATGGTGGCAAAGTAACTGTGATGTTGTAAAGTCATTTTGCCCTGGCCATCATAAAGAGCTGTATTTTATTTTTCATGATTCTAAACAAATCCCAACACCACCCAAACACCTGTTCTTTCCAATAAGCCCAAGAGAACAGCAGGGTGCAAGACTATTAAAGATTTTTTTCGTTGATCTTTCAGTGCCTTAGGAAAATCAAGCTCTAATTCTTCAAAGAATGCTAAGAATTTTTGACAGCTGTACCAAATATTTTATGAAACTGAAAGATGAATATTTGTTTTAAATCATAAATACCTTTATACAAGTTAATGTTGCCCAAATTGAGAGGGAAACTGATATAAAAGGGAGAAATATGGCCAAAAGAAAAAAGTACTAAGAGGGCCCCTTTCCTATAATCCTACATGATAGTCCCTTTACAAAACAAAAGTTTATAATTTTAACAAATTAAGATACTATCTAAGAATAATAATTTCAAATATACAATGAATTGAAAAATATTTGTATCTAACTATTGGAAGGTCATGAAAGAAGTATCAGCACTGTTCTGAAAATCTTTAATCTTGACCATGTTCTAACGTACCTCATTAAAACACTGACTTGTATTATGGGATTCTGCTAGTATTTCATTATACAATAATGTCCTTCCAAATAAGCCAGATGGATCTGTCTTGGTTTCTTTTCTGATTTTAACTTTCTCTTGGAAGTCATAAAAATTGCATATGTAAAACGAAACTACTACTTTCATTCATTCAGTCAATAAATATGCATTGAGCACATATGTATCTTAGGAAAAAAACAAATTTGAAGTCTATAAGTCTATTAATAAGGTGTACATAAAACATTGATAGTAAATGCAAAATTAGACTGAAAAGTGCACATTCTTAAAGTTTTACAGATAATTCATCTACACTGAAAATATGATAGGAGACAACATGATCAGAAGAAAGTGTACTGAACTAGAATGACAGATTCTAAGTTTTTCCAGACTCTGGTATAATTTGTACAATTTGACCACAGTCATTAACATGGGAGGACTTCAATTATTTCTTCTGCAAAGTGAACCAGATGTTATCAAAGAGATCTGCTAATTTTATAATAATCATTGGAATAATTTATAAGAAAAATTGTCTTAGTTTGAGTTATTTATACACAAATGAACACACCTGGAGAACACACTAATAAGTGAAATAAATAGATCACCCATATGTAAATACCTTATCTTTTCTCTGGTATGGGAACCTGTAGATATAAATGAGTTCTAGAATGTGTGATAAATTTTGTGAAATAGAAAATATTCAAAGGGAAAGTGGTAGGGGAACATAATGAGGGGAAAGAATAAATATGATTTAAAAAGAGAAAGAAAGCACAAGTATACAGGGGTTGGAGGGTTGTAGGGTGGGTAGGAATATGGCTAAAAATGAGAATTAATTCGTGTCATATACTGGTACAAATTCCCCAATGCTGAGTATGATTGTGAGCTGTATATAAAATGTACCAATAAATAATTCAATTTAACAAAAAGAATATTTGTCTTATTAGAGTGAAAGTATTTATGATGATGATTCAGGAACTCACAAAGTGTCATTTTTATAGTTCCAAAGTTCTATTATAAACATTATTAAAGTAAAAAGGCAGAAAAATAAAAAGTCTGTAACTTAATTTTATATTTCCTGCCTTTTTAAAGCTTGATAAATGTATTAAATAGAGTGAGTATTGTGACAATTAATTGTGCTATCAACTTTATGAGAAACCCCTGATTGGTTTAGAATGGCTGATTTACTTAAAACTAAAGATCCACCCTGGCTGTGGTGGTACCAACCAACAGGCTCAGAGCCAGGAGGGAACAGAAGGGATAGGAGAAAGACATCAGCTTATTTCCTCCTCTGCTTCAGAGGAGCTTTAATTTTCATCACGTCTTTGGAGGTCCTTCGCAAGGATTCCTGCACAGGCTCCTCAGCCTTCTGCTGCAGACCCTTACCTTCCCCACAGGGACTAGTGTGTGACTCTACAGAGGGCTCCAGGCTGTCAACTTTGACTGGATTCTTCTTTCTCTATACCACACAGTCCTGTATCACTCTTCCACGTGTGACTATGCAAGTGACCACTGCAGGCCCACTACTCTCTAACATACAGACACATACACATGAATAACAGACCTGAAAGTAAAACCAAACAACCAATTTCATCTTAGTATCTTCCTTGTAAGCAGAAATAAATGTCATAATCCTAAGTATTACGAGTTATAAAAGAACATTTTATAATGCTAGTATTTACATACAAATGCTGCATTAATTATTGCTATGATGGATATCTTACAGATCACTATCTGATTTGTTCTCTGTTAACTTAAATTGATAAATTAATTTGTCCTAAATCTCAGAATTTTTAAAATCACTGCTCTGTTCAAAAGCACTGTCTGGATGTGAAAGCCTTGTAGATACTTCTAAATAACCACACTGTAATCAAAACAATTTCTGTATTATTAAGATGGTTTTTGAGCTCTCACTTCTGTAATTCACAGTGTCTATTTTTCTACCTAATAAGCTACCTTTATCATTATCTGGGTAGTGACTGTTTCCTTCTCAAATCAGCTTTATAGATCTATGATTATTGCCTTTGCTCATTTTCACTTTGTTATCTGTTAGTAAATTGGTCAGTGTAAGATATATCTTAAATATTAGTTGAAATTCAGCTAATAGATGTCCTCTATAATAATTTAAATGCCTTCTTTAAATAGTAATATACTGCATAATTATAATATTGTATAATTATAATGTGATGGAAGCAACAAACTACTGTGAAAGAGAAAATCCAACCAATCATTTTTCTCAAGGTGTGATCTGCCAATTATCTTAACCAACACAGATCCTAATATTATCATTCTAGGCCATATGTGTAATTTTCAGGCAAAAAATAAATCTTTTAACAAGTCTGTAAGAACTGCTGGCACGCATTCATGCCAGCCTGTATTAACATCTTGAAAAAGTTTCTTTATTCCAAAAAGTATGTAATAAGGGTGAAGTAAAAGAGGTGGGAGAGAACCTAGCCATGAACATGAGTGGGTTAAGGGTCCAAAAAAGACTCAAAGATTCTTTTTAAATTTGCTGATAGATAATAAGAAAAACACTGGCAGTGCTCCCTACTCCCAAGCTGAAGGACGATGCGGAGGTCCAGAACACTTTCAATATTCGCTATGCCCATCTGTCAGTAACACAGTCACTACACAGAACGTGTAATTACCAAAGCCCCTTTCTGATATAATCTGTCAACCACATCTACTGTTCTTGCCAAGAAGAAATCACAACTGAAGAATGCAAAAGCAGACTGGCCTTATGGGACCAAGGAGAAGTTCACTGGTAAAGAAAAGAAAAGAGAAAATTGGAGAACAGCTCTACGCACACACAAGAACATTTTTTTTTAAATTATACACTACCACGCATCAAGAAAGCAGGCAAGACAGAAGCGCTGCTATGATTTGTATTAGCTTTGCTCTGCTGTACTTACTGGAATGTTAATTTCAAGAGAGGGTCTACTCACTAGGGGACCCTTGCTAGGGGACGAGGGGTTATCTGCGACAAGGAACATAGTGGATTCACTCTACTGCATTCCTGTTACTACAGCCTACCACTAAAGCAGGATTTTAAAATCAAAGTAACTGTATCAACTTGCCAAATATTTATTAAATGTTTTCATCGCCTAAATCAGTATTGTGTATGTGATGAGCATATAATAATTTTTTAAATGAGATGGCAGCTCTTTTAAAGTTAATGCTAGGAAGAGTACAACCAGTACTCCTCTGGTCTACTTTGTGATTGACTATTCGATACAATTTGCAGCTAAGATCTGATTATCACTATTACTACCATACTAAATAAATGTGCAGTAAAGCACATAATATATAGAATGGGAAGTATTGGTTTTATAGTAACTCAAGTCTGAGTTAATAAAGACTGAATAATGTGGTGTGAGTGAAACTCAGAACTCACAGGAGTTAAAATAAAAGAGGAAATGACCAGAGAAAATGAATGTATAATAAGTTTCTTTGGACAAAGAAAATCACTAAAAATTTTCTTAGCTGGGAATTATGTTCAACACCTTTTTTTTTAAACAAATGTTGATAATGAGAAAAGGAGAAAGAGAGAATCAAGCATGGTATATAAATACACAATTAACATGACTGAGAACATTCACTTTTCGGAGAAGCAATGTTTATGCTGATGTTGAGCTTCATGTATATAAAAAGGTGAGATTTCAGGACAGAGACAGCTATCAGGAATGGTTGATCATCTGCCCTCTAGACTAACAGTTTAACTGTCCACACATACACAGAGCATGGTGACCTTATTTATTCCTGCAGCAAAGACACATACCTACTACCAAAATCAGGCCACACAGTAAAGATTTTCATCTACTGTCTGTTGCATGTTAATAAGGAAAGTTACTTAAAATGACTATTTTGAAGAGGCATACAGCCTAGTAAATTTATAATCTAGAGTCTGCCCAGTTCTCAAAAAACCACCTAAATAAATATACATATATTTATCTTTATGAATATACATAGGAGTTTATTGATGAACATATGAACATATATTTAAATACGAGTACATGAATTCTCTATGTGTATATGTATATATGGTATATATGATTATACACAACTAAAAGTTGACATGTGAATGCTCAAAAACATATATAAACACACTCCATTCAAAAGCCAGAGGTTCTTCTTACATACATATATTTCCCACTTACATCAGATATTACACATAAATATCAGCATAAAATCACACAAACTATTAATAAGAATCATTTAATAGAAGTCTAACCCAAATAATAAGCACTTTGAAAGGCCAAATTTTTAAATGTGCTACACAGTAAACAGAAACACTGCATGATATATCTGAAAGTTTTACTATCTCTTCATTAGTAAAAATACATGAAACTCTAACATCAGAAATTTATAGTCACCACAGAAGCATGCCTTTTCAACAGGTATAAACCAGTCCCTAGGAATTAAATACCTGGCTCTAACTTCCCAAAGTTCTTCAGAACTGTGTATTTTGTAGAGCACTGTGGTAGCTTTCTGAGACCCTGATGTCCCCTTACTGAATATGCCCAGGAAGCAGAGGACCAGAGCCAAAGACTTCCTCAAGAGACAAAGGGACGACGATGCTAACCTGCCTACACTCTCTGGCACTCAAACTGACCTCCAAATCTAAGTAGGTCCTTTGCTTACTTGAGCTGGTGCTTAAATAATTAAGGTTCCTATTTATCAATGATTAGTCAATTTACTACTCTCAATATATTTGGTCAATTTATCACACTGTAAAAATGAGGTACTGTCTGACTCTAAAATAATAGTCAATACTTTTAGTTTCATGTGTATCACAGTATTTTACTTATTTTTAATCAAATAACTTCAAAGTACATATTGTAACTGTTTTCAAGATCTACCTGGTCATGTATCACCACTGCTGAATGGGACAACATCCTTTTGTTTGTTTTAAAGGTGGAATATATAGAGAATTAAGAGCTTTGCCATATACTTTTCCATATTCTGAAATATTACCTTACAATCTGAGTAATATTTTCTGCCAATTGAAAGACATTTGGCTTAAAAATTTCCCCAAAACAGTTTCTCTATTTTCATAGTGGGTCATTGTATTTATTCAGTTGGAAAAATACCTACTCATTATTAGTGGAAAGCAGAATCCTATGTCTTTTTAAATCATTACAGAGGATGCACCACTATTCTTAGACCGAGTATTAATCAGCAATCACAATCACACCATCTCAGTGAAATGACATTTGGAGACATCTTAAAGCCTTCCTCAGAATCTCAATAGCTCTTTAAGTTAGTAATATAATTTACCACTATATTTACTAAAGTGACTTTTGTTAGGAGAGCAGGAATTTCTCTTATGTATTTTTTCTTTTTACTTCCTCTATTCTCCTATGACCTTTCATATACTAGAAATCTTTCATATATGGTCAATTTTTAATTTCTATTGTTCAAAGAAAATGACTATCCAAGCAACTTAAGTTTTTGTTTTACTGTTATTTTTATATTGAATACATTTTTCTAGTTTTTGTCATAAGCTAACTGAATTTTTAGTACCAGTTTTTTTTCACTGCTGTAATTCTGACTTACTGTTTGCACTTTTGGTTTGGAAATTTAAAAAATAAATTTAGAGTGCATTTTGGGTAACAATTTTAAGTGATTAAATAAGGCAAGATGATTCAGAAAGAAAAGAAAATAGACTAAGTTATTGTGTTGATTTACCTTTAACAAAACTTGGCCATTCAATTATTGTTTTCTTGGATAACAATGTTTTTTAGAAATAATACTGCTTTTTTATTGCTTTTTTGATTCTCTCCAAAAGTTTTCTTTATCACCAAAGGACTAGTAAATTTTAGTTACACAATCTTCTTTTAAAATACCTATAGAAAGATAGCATTTTGGGCATTTTCATTTTAGTTAATAACTAGTGCACACAGCTCCACCTCACATGTGCATCATATTTAGTTTAATATTTCTTAAACTTCTAAGAATTAGTAACTTCATTTTGCAGAACATGAAAGCCATAATAAAAAAATTTAAAAATGAGTAAGAGTCATGATTTTCCTGTTTCCCATATGTGTGCTCTTTAAATTCTATGTACTTTAGTTTCATTCATGACAAGCTTTTCAAACAGTAGCACTTCACAAGCAGAAGCACAAGAACTGTCAGCACAGGAGTGAATACTTACACAAACATAGAGTCTTGGGTCACTGATCCAAAATCTCTAGGGTTAAAGATCAGGAATTTGCATTTTTACAAAAAATTACATGGAGTACACTGAAAAATCAAGAGCCACTTTGATGAACTAGAAATGTGTGTTGGGGAAAAAAAAAGCAATATACTGAGCTGAGAAAACTTTATCATTAAACTCACCCACCAACTTGCCTTGTACAAACCGAAAAGCACTGTCTTAAGTTTCGCTATCCTCTGCTATGTGACTGACTGAAGGATCACTAACTGCTAAGGCTATAGGGACTTTGATTCTCAATTCTAAATCTAAAAGGAAGTGGTGACCCTACTTTGGCCCATTTTTGTTGTCTGCAGACATCTGGAATGCATGAGGTCATCAACATTCTTGGTGTCATTTTTTATACATTACATATTGACACTACTAACTTGACTTGTATATACCAGAGTTAAATTGTCAGATACTTCCAGACAATTCACAGAAGCTATCCTGTCAGTTCACAATTGAATTTCAGCAGCATTTCCACTTTTATATGGAAGGAGCTAGACAACTATTTGATTTTTAATGCACTTTGCCATTATCTTTTAAAGATTCGTGGTGAATAGAAAAATAAAAATATGGACATGGGTCAAAAGCAAGGGGGATGAAATATAAAATATTAGCTGTTTCAAACTATGAAATCTCTAGCAGCAGCCACATAATCACTGCAAGAATCCTGGAAACTTGCATAATGATGATGGAGAATATTAATGATTACTCCATGTTTAAAATGTAGAAGTCAGCATCACATTATAAAAGAATAAATATTTTATATTTTGAGGCTCCCTAGACACAAAACCCAATGCTTTATCACTGTATGTGCCCAGAAACACAGACATACGCATGTATGTGAAACATTCTCCACACAAACTTAGGATTTTTCTCAAAATTCATTCTTTCCTTTCTCAACACCAGGTTAACGAATGCTTAACTATGGTAGGTAGTTATGCATACATTCTGCTTTTAAAACAATTTCCCAGTTTAAAAGTACTGCCTGATAATACTTATCAAGGGAATCTCATTCACTTTCGTGAAAGTTATGTCAACTTACACATTTCATTCTACTCTAAGAACTGAAGCCCATTATATCTATGGGCATACGTAACATCTTTGGTGTCTTCTGCAGGGTACTGAAAAGTCTCCTAACTTTCTTTAGATCTACTATATGTTACACATTTCTTCACATGATTGAGCAACTTTACGTTCATCATCTGGGGAAATGGTGCTATCATCTTTCTAGTTATCTTAGAGTTCTGTTTATTATCAGATCTTTGGCCTATAAAAAATTTACTTTATGAATTATATATTCTTTCTAAAAATGTTCTCCCTCTTCTTCCCTCTCCTTTCCCTCTTTTTCCTTCTTCTCTCTCCCTCCGTTTCTCAATTCTCTTCCCCCTCTCTCCCCTTCTTTCTCCAAAAGTGACTATCAGTTAGTCTAGTTCACTCAATAAGTCAAGATTCTTACAACTCAGAATTGTCCTGTCCTATTAAATCAATTTATTAGTTAGCATTTCATAAAACTAAATTGTTTAAGCCACTCATCATTTAAAAATAAGTTTAATTCTCTATTTGTGAGTTTTGTTTTATCCTATGAGTAGAAAGAATTCATCTTTTTTCTTTGTATTCCTAAAATCACCTAGCATTATACATCTTATATTTATTCATATTTCACTTCCTTTGGCAATCCTATTCATGCTACTTATTTCTAAGATACCATATAAGAGAAAATCAGGCACAATTCACTGCCCAAAAATAATACTTAATAAAATAAAACTGGAAATAATACAGATGCAAATAAAGCAAACTCAAGGTAGAGGTTAAATAATTTCTTCATAGTTTATTCTAAAATATATGCCAAATGTAATAAAATTTTAACTGTAAAAAATAAAACCGCCGGGCATGGTGGCTCACGCCTGTAATCACAGCACTCGGGAGGCAGAGGCAGGAGGATTGCTGAGTTCGAGGATTGCCTGGGATGCATAGGGAGCTCAGGGTCAGCCTGAACTACAAAGCGAGACCTGGTCTCAAAAAAAAAAATGATTTTTAAAAAGTCCTAATATTATAACTCAATCAGAAGTATTTTAACTGTATTACAAACATAAGCCATAAAAGAAAATTTTTTTCAAATTTTAATAACACAAACATTTATGCAGGTGAATACTATGATAAAGAAAGTCAATGTCTGAATGTAAAAGAAAATTGAAATTTATATCTCAAAGTACTTCCCTAATAATATCTACAGTAAGGAGAAAAAAGGCAATAAAATTATGTACAATAATGTCAGATTAGAAAAAGAAAAAAGTACAAATACATTAAAAAAGCTCAATCTCACAATTAAGAGAAATATAAAATCAAACTAGAAGGTGTTTTTTGTTTTTTGGGTTTTTTTTTTTTTTTTGAGACAGAGTCTTGCTTTGTAGTTCAGGCTGGCCCTGAGCTCACTATGTAACCCAGGCAAGCCTCGAACTCAGCAATCCTCCTGTCTCTGCCTCCCGAGTGCTGGGATTACAGGCGTGAGCCACCACGCCCGGCACTCAAACTAGAAGTTTTTAACACATCAGATTTGGAATGAGATGAGTTTTGACAACAAGATGCACTGACAAAATACAGAACAAAGAACCCTGCTGCTGAAGTATAAATTGATACAACTACTATGGTAGGCAGTATAGCAAACTGTTATACTACAAATACAAAAACCCAAACTACAAACACATATGACAGTTAACCCACAATACTTACCTCCAGGAATGCATCTTACAGATATATTTACAAGTGAAAGGACATTTGTATTGTAGTACTGTTTCTGGTAGTAAAAGATTGGAAACAACATGAATGCCCATTAATAGACTAGTTATATAAATTCTGGGACATCAGAAATGAAATACTATTTAGTCATAACAGGCAATAAGGAAAACTGCATGATACACTAAATGACAATAATATATGTTCAAAGCTGGGTGTGGTGGCTCATGCTTGTAATCCCAGCACTTGGGAGGCAGAGGCAGGAGGACTGCTGTGAGTTTGAGGCTAGCCTGGGCTACATAATGAGCTCAGGGCCTGCCTGAACTACAAAGTGAGACCCTGTGTCAAAACACTAAAAATATATGCGTGGGAGGGTGCATAACAGATGTTCAGAATAGTGTTTACAATGTATTATCATTTGTATGAACTGAGAAAAAGAATACATATTTGCTTATAGCTGTAGGTACATAGATACTCAAAATGGGATCTTATACCCAGGAAGATGAGATGAGAAGAATCCACCAAACCCATAAAATCTAAAGTCAGCCTGAACAACAAAACAAGAGCTCATCTAAAAAAAAAAAAAAAAAGATTCTAAATAGGTATCATTATTAATAATTTCAAACATACTGTGACAGACGAGGTTTTTCAGATCTACCAAAAAAATTAAAACACAAGATGCATACTGAAATGACAGATATACAATGATGTTTCCTTTAGTATAAGTAGGTTCTGAATGTTACATGTTATAAATTCATTTGGGGGACAGGGATGTAGCTCTGTGGTTCCAGCATCTGCCTGGCAAGTACAAGGTTACAAGTTCGATTACCAGTAACCATATACCACAATGTCAGGCGTGGTATCTCACGCCTATAATTTGAGCACTTGGGAGGCAGAGGCAGGAGGATTGCTTTGAGTTGGGGGCTTGCCTCGGTTTACATACTGAGTTCAGGGCCAGCCTGAACTACAAAGGAAGAACCTGCCTCAAAATTTAATAATAATAATAATTTGGACATCCAATGTTTTATCTGGCAACTTTAGCCCAAAACTACAGAATAATAGATTCTAAAGGTGGATCCCAGTAGTCTATGTTTTAAAAAGTACTCAAGGTGGGGGGCCGGAGATTTAGCTCAGTGGTTCCAGCACCTGACCAGCAAACGCAAGGTTCCTAGTTCAATCTCCGGTGACCACATACAACAATTCCACAAGCAGCAATCAGTACACAAACCACAATGCAGGGCATGGTGGCTCATGCCTGTAATCCCAGCACTGGGAAGGTAGAGGCAGGAGGATTGCTGTGAATTCCAGGCTTGCTTGGGCTATACAGTGAGCTCCGGGCCAGCCTGAACTACAAAGCCAGATCCTGTCTCAAAAAAAAAAGTACTCAAGGAGCTCTTGACACAATTAAGTTTTGAGGGTCAATGGCATAGAATTTGCTCCTTCCTGAGCTATCCCTCATACAGTCTAAGTTAACTAATCTTATTCCTGGAAGTGAGTAACATCTGTAGATGCCAACATATTTATTCAATACTTATTATGGATCAGGCATAATCACAGAGTTCCCCATGGATTTTCTCTTCCAATATCGCGAACAACATGGACTGCTCTCACTTCACAAAGGAAAAAGCTAAGAGTGAAGGAGGATAAGCTCAGGATCAAGCCTCCTTGCAAGAGTGCAACAAACCAGTGATGTTCACTGCCACCCCACCAGGCATGCCCAATCACTGGCAATTAGCTACTCCATGGCTCCCTATTAGCTTATGGATGAAACCCCAGGCCATTTTACCATGGGTCCAAAAATGAGAACTTTTTCCAGAGACAGCTAATTGGGTTCCTAATTCAAACTAAAACTGGTACCCCACCACCACTGCTCGCTAAATTAGAGATTTCTATTGCAAATCTCATACCATTCATCCTCATGGATTAGCCATACTGTCTTGGTAATGACAGAAGTGATAGAACTGTTGGAATTGCCTCAGTCAGCTTGGCTCTCAGGTCTGAGAAAAACTTGTAGCTAGACCTCAAAATGAGACTGTTTTCACTCACTGTGAATGAATATTATTTATCAAATTAAGAACCATACACATTAAAAATCCTACACATTAAGAGCTTTTACACATTAAAAATCTTAAACGTATTGAATGAATAGTGGCCGGGCATGATGGCTCATACCTGTAATCCCAGCACTCGGGAGGCAGAGACAGGAGGATTGCTGAGTTCGAGGCTTGCCTGGGCTACATGATGAGCACTGGGCCAGCCCAAACTACAAAGTGAGACCCTGTCTCAAAAACAAAACAAAACAAAACAAAAAAAAAACTGAAATGAATAGTGAAAATTGTAGGTTTTATCCTGGTGAGTCACCAAGAGTCAGCATTTTGACTGGGCCTTACCTAAAAAAATGACCACTAGAAAATGGCTTTATTAGGCTAAAAGTATTGTTTAATTTAGTTTGGTTAGAAGTATCTCATGAAGTGTTTAATCTTCTTTATGCAATTTAATCTCCTATTGAAAATAAGTGAGTAAAGAAACCAAAAAAGTAAGAATCTGCTTCTGACCTGTAACTAGAAAAACAAAACAAAAGTGAAGCAAATGCTCTTTCTCTACAGCCCAATTTGAGTAAGACTAATATGTCAACAAAAATAAAATATTCTGAGCACTTACATTTTTCTCTAAAGCAACTTCATTCCACAGAATTATGCCCATGAGAATAACACAAGCAGGAAAATTCATACAGACAAAGTAGGTGATGTTAGAAGACAGCAGTCTCAATGTATAATTTAGTTCCTAGCAATTTTATAGAAACAAATTTCTATCTTTACCCAATGTGTAATTCATGTCAAAAGCATAAGCAAGTTACTATGTTTGAGTTACTATGTTTGAAGGGCCTATTTTATAAGGACTTCTTCATTCAGTTTAGGATTTATCTAAAATTTCCACTTTACTTGGGCCACATAGTTTTACCAAACCCATTTCAGAGGAAGCACAGGAAAGAAAAGACAGACAACACATCAGACATCTTCTAAACTGTATACATCTATGCTACAGCTGATGCACATTAAATCGGACTGCTAACAAGTCCTTGGAGGAAATGTCTTTACAAGCACACTTGTGCTTAGGTTCTTAAAAACAACTAAAGTGTGTTGATTGTTCCACATAAACCATTACGTCTGACCTGGACAATAACAGGAAAAATAAAAGTGGCATGTGAAGATGGAAGAGAAAGAAGACAAAAACTAGAAATCTCCCAGACAGTAACAGCTGGAGAACAATTAAATTCAATGCTTTATGGGTGCTTGTGATAGCAAAGTAATTTGCCCAAATTTGACTTATTGTTTTTAAAGTAACATTTCTTTAAACTTAAAAATTTTGCTTATTCCAGATACTTTAATAATTAAAAGACCAATTCCTTCCCTCAACTCAAGAATCATATGCCATTGAAAATGAACATTAATACCAGACTGTGATATCAATACATATCAAATAAATAAAATCTAACACTCTCAAGCATAACATTCAATCTCCTGAATTTGATCACAAATAGTCTTCCTTGGCCTGAGATAACTTTTCAATAGAAAAGTAGCACTGAACCCCCCCCAAAAAGATTTCAAACTTCTTTCATGATTTCATATGTTACTAAATTCCATCCTAGGAGAACAATGCATTCCTAACAAGACTTTTAATTAAAATTAATTAGGAAGTATTTGGTTTTGCCAAAGGAAGGCTAACATTATAAAATATGACTCAGCGATTAAAAATTAAAAGATTTTAGGAGGCATGAGTGCTACTAAGGACAAATTAAGTTCCTTTCATCTTGAATTTCATAAGTAAATCCAGTGTGGTACATGAATCCATAATGCATTAGCTGCATCTTTAGAAACTACACTGACTCAATGCTCCCAATCTTTCTGTCAATTTGTTGCCTTAATACGAGACAAGAATATTTCAGCTGGGCTTATCTGAAACTAATTGCAATTTTTCCAGCACTTCGAACACTTGTGAAAACAGCCACAGTTAAAATAAAGCTCATATTTTTCCTAGGTCAGAAAAAAATCCTTTTTGTCAGGGGTGTGCCATAACTGCTGAAGCAATGAGACCTAATAAAAATCGTATGTCTGGACCTACCAGATGAATGAGATTTAGAAACCACATTAACCAGCAGCATCAGGCAGCAATGTCAGAAAAGTGGAGAAACCTAATAATGCAGAGCCCCTGAATCAGAGAAGCACAGAGAGATTCAAATCCAGAGATCAGGCCTCGACCAGCAGATTTAGCTTCACAACAGAGACCAAGCCCTTGGCACAGACAGTTTGGAGCACAACGAAGCTGACTAGGCCAGAAAGCGCATCCTTTGGTGAAGCGCAACTACTTCTTCACGGGTAAAGCTTTATCATTAACAAAGTCAGCACTTCAATACAATGAGAAATATTCCACACAATACAGTCTTACACAGCCAAGGAATGGCATTTTAGAATGATGGAAACAAAAAGTAAATGATTTTTTTTTTTTTTTTTGCTTTCTAGGAGGTACCACGAAAAAATGCCAGTGAAAGAATATACAAAAACTTTATTTATGGTGCACAGCTCTTCTCACAAATTTGAAAAGATTTTTAAGAGTCATTTTGTACTTCTCTGCAAAGGCAGATAGTGTTTATTGGATACCCACACACTACTCCAACTCATCTCCCACAGTACCGACTAACGAGCTCCATGTTTGTGGGTCAGCATTACCTGCATGGAGAACAGGGCATGCGGCCAGATGTGAGCTGAGAAAGCTTTCCTTTTACTGAATACAAGGGCACATCTTATCCCTGCCCTCCTGCTTCAGACATAAACATAATTACACTATGAGACAAAAAATCAAAACATTTTTTTCAAAATCTGCTGAGATTTCATTTACCCAATACCTTCAGACTTTTTCTTAAATTATGAGAAAGAGTAAATGGTACTGTTATCTGGTTTCTTGTTACTTACAAGTGATTACATTCCTGATACAATGTCAGTTTGTGGTATCTTAAACAGTTGCCCATGTGGAAGATGTACTGTTATGTTATCCCCAAATAGCAGGCTGGAATATGAAAAATCTTTATTTTTTTCTATTCACTTGTATGCTCCAAATTATTGTTTCATGAAGCTTTACTTGATTAAGCAGAAGTTAGAAATGAGCATTCAATTAGTACAAAGATAGCCATGTTGTTCTATGTTGACATAAAAGAAAGATTTTCTTAATAAAGAAGCATACCATATAATTCTGGAAAATAAATCTCAAAAGGACAGTTTTTCATTCAAAAACCTATAAATCTGATATATTCCTAGTAAAGTGGGCATGTATAATGGAATTTGATATGCTGATTCAAGTTTCATCTAGAAGAACAAATACCAGCAATATTTTTAAAGGAATTTTAGAGAGAAAACATGAGAAAGTGCTTGTTCTACAGTTTTATAAACACAACAGAAAAACACAGCAATTGACAAAATATTGAACTGGGACAGGCACAGATTACCAGAGAGGAGTATACTTTATAGAGTCGAGATCTGTGTAAGAAAAATAAAGTATGTATTTCTGGCAAGATCAACCTTTCCTCTAATGATCCTGCCAAAAACGGCTACACTTTTACTTCATTTGAAGTACACAAGGAAGGGCAGTGGGCCCAAACCTGAAATTTTTTTTTTTAAATGAGATTTTTTTTTTAATGAAGACTAAAAAAGTCCATCTCTTTCTAAATAGATAAAAGACTGTGAACTACAAGAAAAAGAGAATGTATACTAAGAAAGAAAAATGAAAAGAGAGGAAATGAGAAATGGATTTTTAAAAAGAATAAAATGTGCTAGATCTGTATCCTTTACTTGTTCCTGAGGCCCAGCCTCATTCCTGTTCTGTGGCCCCAACCAAAAGCTCACTTTCCGGAAGAGTTACCCCACTGTGCTTACACTCGTGATCTACAGCATTTTCACTTTATCAAGAAACTGAAATTATACACTTGGAGATCAGGATACATTTCAAATAATCAGAAAAGGCAGAACTAGCAAATAAAAGATGCTGAAATACTGTCTGGACCGCAGGGAAAAATTGAAGTTCTGTCTCAAATAGTGCACACAAATTTCACATGATTAAAAATCTAAGTGTAATACAGAACAGTTTAAATATGCAAAGAGGGCTTTATGTTTAATGTTGGGCTAGAAAGACTTATTAGACAAAATTGTAAAACCAAGAAACTATATATAAAATAATAACCAAAAACACACTTTTCTATAATAAATGACACTATATAATATTTTAAAAATAAATAGCAAATGGGAAGATAATTTTGTCAAGGTGGAGAAAGGATATTCATAATATGCACAAATAATCAAATCAGTAATCACTGCAAAAAATGGTAAAAAGAACATAGAAATAGGAAGAAAATACTCACAAGGAAAAGGGCAGGAAGGTGAAAGAAAAGAAGGGAAAGAACAACTTAGATGGTAAAAAAAGAAAAGGAAACAAAGCTTCTGTAAAAGGAGGTGGAGGATAGGGAGTGCAGGGGAATGGGAAAAATGAGAATCAAAATGTGTCATGTATAGGTACAAATTTTCATTGCTGAATGTTTTCATAATGCATGTGTAAAATGTATCAATAAAATCAATTTTTTAAAAGGGATATTAAAAAAACAGCAAATGCCAACCAAAGTGTAAGTCCAAAATTTGGTTTTACTGCTCAAAATTATAGATCCAGCTGGGCGTGGTGGCTCATGCCTGCAATCCCAGCACTCGGGAGGCAGAGACAGGAGGATTGCTGAGTTCAAGGCTTGCCTGGGCTACATAGTGAGCTCAGAGCCAGCCTGAACTACAAAGCGAGACCCTGTCTCAAAAAAAAAAAAATATAGATCCAAAAAGCATTTTATGTAATTACTATATATTATCATACGTCACTTTTATACATGTGAGCCTTAAAATAGTAAGAAAGGAAAATATGGTTAGTCGTATGGTTCCCCTGGTGGTTATCTGGACACATAATTTTCCTCTTGCTGCCCTGAAGGCCTGTGGGGAAGCAGTCATCATGAAAGTTCTTAGGTGATTTCAAGCATTATCACTTGATCAGGATCTCACTGAATAAAATTTAAATCTTATATGCGTTCAGTGAGTATAACCACAGCCTATAGGATGAATTATCAGAAGATAAATTAAATTTATAATAACCCTTAGAGAGGAAAAAAATAAATTTAAAGAATACACATATAAAAATTTGTATATAATTTTTAATTTATCAATCTATATTGAGAAGAGGATTTAAATATATACTTCATATTAAATATTCAATATCTCATTCACACCAATGGCTCAGGCTTTTCATGACTTTAAAGTAGTACCTGCACATTTGATTGAAGAAAATGATTATTATAATTCTGCATTTAGGAAACAAAAAACACTATGTAGTAAATTTTTAATTTGAAGCTACAAGAAACTCTAAAAAAACTGTAATTCTAATATTCTTATTAGACTTCTACGTATTTCCTAGAACTTCTAACAGACGTGAGAGTAAAAATGCTTTAACAAACAAAAAATCAGAATCAAAATGTCAGACATGTCCATTCAGAGCTATTTCACCATGCATGTTATACATTTATTTCTTTGATCAAATAGAGTGATGAATTAACAAATGTATATCACAGGTCAGAAACAATGCATGAGAACAAAACATAATTCTACATGCATGTGCTACTTTATGTACAATGACGAATAGACTACTGAATTAGGGCAGTTGATATCAAGATTTTCCTTACTCTCAAAACTCATGTTTTATTCATTTCATGCCTGTATCTCAATATTCTGACAAGTCTCAAAAGTATGAATCAAATAGCTCTACTTATTAAAAATAAAATTCTATTTTTTTAGATTCATAAAGAACAAATTCTTTAAATTTCAAAATCAAATTGCTAGAAGACCCAGAAACAACTCCAGATACACTAAGCCACCTTATCTTTGACAAAGGAGCCAAACATCCCCAATGGAAGAAAGACAGCCTCTTTAACAAACGTTGCTGGAAAAACTGGGCTCTAGCCTGCCAAAAGCTAAAGCTAGACCTATCTCTTTCACCATGCACAAAACTAAACTCACAGTGGATAC